>OZ010793.1:344743858-344942950 GCA_963932465.1 Maratus speciosus
GAAGATATTTACAGTTTAAGAGTTATAGGCGGAAAAGCAGACAAAGCCATTTTAGAGAATACCTGTTAAAATTTTAATCGTGAATTTCAAATATTTACTCACTCATGGAAGATTAACCTTGTTTACCAGATTTATTGCAAAATATTTTTGTTACAGCTTGTTTTGATAAAAATATATGTATTTAAAAAATAGTTGCGATGTCAGTTTAGTTTCGGGGCAAAAGGCAATACTGTTTACGTAGCATTAGTGCTTTTTCTCCCGAAATTAAAATGACATTGCGATTTTTTTTTAATACACATATTTTCATCAAAACAAACTGTAACAAAAATATTTTGCAATAAATCTGGTAAATAAGGTTCATCTTCCATGAGTGAGTAAATATTTGAAATTCATGATTAAAATTTTAACAGGTATTCTCTAAAATAGCTTTGTCTGCTTTTCCGCCTATAACTCTTAAATTGTAAATATCTTCAAATAGACCTGCGCACGAGATGCGCAGATGGTAGATATTCTGTCATATATGACGTCATACAAAAAAACCCGCGTATTTGCGTTATTCACTCCATCCACAAGATGGCGCAACTGTGTCAATTTACGACAGATTCCAGCATTAACTTTGTACGCTTACTTATAGCGCTTTGATTCTGTATGTACGTGTGTACGTACGTACGTATGTACGTAACACGATAACTCATGATAGAAATATCCGATTTGTTTCAAATTTTTTTTTATAGGTTCATTCTGATAAGGTGCTTCCCTGATTAGTTTTTGGGGTTCATTGGTTAAGGATAAAGGGTGAAAAGGGGGGCTAGTCCCCCCCCCCTTAATTTAGATAAATCGGTTTTTCATGATGAATTATTCGATTTGCTCCAAATTTGGTATACCGGTTTATTAAGTTAAGGAGCTGCCTTGATTAGATTTGGAGGTTCATTAGTTACATATAAAGGGAGGAAAGGGGGGGCTACCCCCGTAATTTAGATAAATGGGTTTTTCATGCAGAAATATGCGATTTGCAAAAAATTTGGTATACCGGTTAATTATGTTAAGCAGCTTCCCTGATTACATTTGGAAGATCATTATTATGTATAAAGGGGGGAAAGGGGGGCAATTGCCTCTCCCCTTAATTTAGATAAATGCGTTTTTCGTGTAGAATTATTCGATTAGCTCAAATTTGGTATACTGGTTTATTATGTTAAGGAGATGGCTTGATTAGATTTGGAGGTTCATTAGTTAAATATAAAGGGAGGAAAGGGGGGCTAGCCCCCCCCCCCTTAATTTAGGTAAATGGGTTTTTAATGCAAAATTATTCGATTTGCTCCAAATTTGGTATACTGGTTTATTATGTTAAGGAGCTTCCCTGATTAGATTTGGAAGTTCATTAGTTATGTATAAAGGGAGGAAAGGGAGGCTAGACCACCCCCCCCTTAATTTAGATAAATGGGTTTTTCATGCAGAGTTATTCGCGATTTGCTCCAAATTTCGTATACCGGTTTATTATGTTAAGGAGCTTCCCTGATTAGATTTGGAGGTTCATTAGTTAAGTATAAAGGGAGGAAAGAAGGGCTAGACCCCCTCCTTAATTTAGAGAAATGGGTTTTTCATGCAGAGTTATTCGATCTGCTCCAAATTTCGTATACCGGTTTATTATGTTAAGGAGCTTCCCTGATTAGATTTGGAGGTTCATTAGTTAAGTATAAAGGGAGAAAAGGGGGCTAGACCCCCCCCCACCTTAATTTAGATTAATGGGTTTTTCATGCAGAGTTATTCGATTTGCTCCAAATTTCGTATACCGGTTTATTATGTTAAGGAGCTGCCTTGATTAGATTTGGAGATTTATTGGTTAAGTACAAAGGAGGGACAGGGGCTAGTGTCCCCTTAATTTAGAGGTTCATTGGTTAAGTATAAAAGGGGGGAAAGGGGGACAATTGCTCCTCCCCCTTAATTTAGATAAATGGGTTTTCATGCAGAATTATCTAATTTAGTTTAATTTTTTTTCTAGGTTCATTCCAATAAGGAGCTTTTCTGATTAGATTTGAAAGTTCATTGGCTCAGCATAAAGGGAGAAATGGGGGAGCTAATACCCTCCCCCCTTAATTTAGTGAAATGGGTTTTTCATTCAGAATTATTCGATTTGCTTCAAATTTGATATACCAGTTTATTACGATATGGCTTCCTTCATTTGATTTGGAGGTTCATTGGTTGAGTATAAAAGGGGGGAAAGGGGGGCAATTGCCCCTCCCCTTAATTTAGATAAATTGGTTTTCATGCAGAATTATCTGATTTAGTTTAATTTTTTTTCAACCGGATCCGAACTTGAAGGTTCCATTTGAAGTCAACCCGAAAACCGACCACAACCAGGTTTCGGATTGAGTTCAATTAGAACTTTCAGGTTCGGATCGGGTTGCCGGTGGACGGAGATTATTTTGTCTGGCTTGCATCGGGTTATATTTCTTTGGAATATTTTTGTCGGTTAAGATTTGGTTCGGGACGGGTTTCAGGTTGACTTCGAATGGAATTTTTAGGTTCTGGTAGCGTTGCGTGTCCACGGAAACTAATTTGTCTTGTTCGGATCCGTTTACGGATCTTTGGAATATTTTTGTGGGTTATCAGATTTGGTTCGGGATTTCGGGTTTTTTCAAATGGAACTCTCAGGTTCGGGTCGGGTTGCATGTAGACTGAAATTATTTTGTCTTGCTCGGATCGGGGTATGGTCTGTTGTAATTTATTTTTTGGGTTTGGGTAGGGTTATGCGTTAATAAACCTAATAAAAAGAAAATTGCCCAGTTAAACTGATGGCATTGAGCTCACAGGCTATTCACACTAATTGTATATTATACTCTTATTTCAAAGAATAATGCTCCTCGAAAAATAAATGAAGGAATTAGTCCCCGTTGCCCATCTTTCTACTTAAACAAAGAACCTCCAAATCTAATCAGGGAAGCTACTTAACATAATAAACTGGTATACCAAATTTGAAGCAAATCAGATAATTCTGCATGAAAAAACCATTTCACTAAATTAAGGGGGGGAGGGTATTAGCTCCCCCATTTCTCCCTTTATGCTGAGCCAATCAACTTTCAAATCTAATCAGAAAAGCTCCTTATTAGAATGAACCTAGAAAAAAAATTAAACTAAATTAGATAATTCTGCATGAAAACACATTTATCTAAATTAAGGGGGAGGAGCAATTGCCCCCCTTTCCCCCCTTTTATACTTAACCAATGAACCTCCAAATCAAATGAAGGAAGCCATATCGTAATAAACTGGTATATCAAATTTGAAGCAAATCGAATAATTCTGTATGAAAAACCCATTTATCTAAATTAAGGGGACACTAACCCCCGTCCCTCCTTTATACTTAACCAATAAATCTCCAAATCTAATCAAGGCAGCTCCTTAACATAATAAACCGGTATACGAAATTTGGAGCAAATCGAATAACTCTGCATGAAAAACCTATTTATCTAAATTAAGGGGGGGGGGGTCTAGCCCCCCTTTCCTCCCTTTATACTATACTAACGAACCTCCAAATCTAATCAGGGAAGCTCCTTAACATAATAAACCGCTTATACCAAATTTGGAGCAAATCGAATAATTTTTCATTAAAAACCCATTTACCTAAATTAAGGGGAGGCAGCTCCCCCCTTTCCTCCCTTTATACTTAACTAATGAACCTCCAAATCTAATCAAGCCATCTCCTTAACATAATAAACTAGTATACCAAATTTGAGCTAATAGAATAATTCTAAATGAAAAACGCATTTATCTAAATTAAGGGGAGAGGCAATTGCCCCCCCTTTCCCCCCTTTATACATAATAATGATCTTCCAAATGTAATCAGGGAAGCTGCTTAACATAATTAACCGGTATACCAAATTTATAGCAAATCGCATATTTCTGCATGAAAAACCCATTTATCTAAATTACTGGGGGGGATAGCACCCCTTTCCTCCCTTTATATGTAACTAATGAACCTCCAAATCTAACCAAGGCAGCTCCTTAACTTAATAAACCGGTATACCAAATTTGGAGCAAATCGAATAATTCATCATGAAAAACCGATTTATCTAAATTAAGGGGGGTAGCCCCCTTTACCCCCTTTATACTTAAATAATGAGCTTCGAAATCTAATCAGGGAAGCTCCTTAAAACAATAAACCGGTATACCAAATTTGGAGCAAATCGAATATTTCTGCATGAAAAAACCATTTATATAAATTTAGGGGGGGACTAGCCCCCCTTTTCCCCCTTTATCCTTAACCAATGAACCCCAAAAAATAATCAGGGAAGCACCTTATCAGAATGAACCTAGAAAAAAGAATTTGAAGGAAATCGGATATTTCTATCAAGGAGTTATCGCGTTACGTACATACGTACGTACATACGTACACACGTACATACAGAATCGGCAGGCACATAAGCTCTCAGGCTTTGATAGCCTGTGAGCTAAAAATATCACCCTGATCGGATAATAAGTGATCATTTTTCAATTAGCCTTACGCTTTCTAGGCTCTTTGCAATAAGCCTGAAAAATATCAGGCTAATTGGAAAAAGGGAGATGGATTCTCCAATTAGCCCGGCTCTTTGCGAAGAGCCTAGGCTGTTTGCAAAGAGCCAAATTTCTCAATTAGCCTACGACATATACACTAAAATAAGAAATCTGATTTTGAAATGCCTTGGTTACGGTTTTCTAGTTTATGTCTTTATCTTCTTTTTCTTTATTATAATTATAATTACTGTTATTGTTATTATTATTATTATTATTGTTATTCGGTGTTAATGATTCCAAGAAACATTACTGCAATGTAAAAAGAAAATGAAAGGTATGTTTTCGAATTGGGATATTTTTTATTTAAATCGTAACTTCGATTTATCTTTTTTTCTCTTTTCAGAGTCTCCGCAAAGATCTTATAGATGCAGTGTTTTCGAAACTAGTTTGGGGGAGAGGGAGGGGGGCGCGGATGATAATAAATACTCTCTGTTTCACGTATCTGTTCTATGTTTTTGGAAATTTGCAGCTAAGATTATTCTATATACGATTCTTTCTTTTCTTTTTTTAACTCATGAAAATAAAACTATAAATAAATAAATAAAAATCTAGAGTTCGAAGCAATTTCCTGAGTAAAAAAGAAAAATTTTACAGTCCTTTTCGTTAATTTTGTTTCAACAAAATAACTACTTATGTAAATAAGCAATCTAATACGAGTAAGTGTTTTTTTTTTTTTTTTTTAAGTTATATACAATGCCTTAACTTACAAACGTTGCTTATTTTAATCGAACGGAAATATTTCGTAAAGTTAAAATTATACCCGATTCTGGAAATTGCTCAGGTTAAGTGGCTAACTACAATATTCTTAACATCCTGTTTTCTTTTTGTTTTATTTTCAATAAACTGAACAACCCTGCAATCATAATAAATAGCCAGTTCCTATAAATTAAATGTTATTGAAAACTGTTACACCATTTAAAAAAAGTTTTTAACAAAACAATCCTTGAGATTTAGCTGAAATGAAAAAGAAAAATTCTGAAGTATTTCAGTTTTAAAAATATGAAGTCTAATACTTGAACTTAGAGCGTAGTAATTTGCAAAAGGTATAATGTTTTTTGGATTGAAGTATATTTTCTCTTCCTTGTGAAGATTATGTTATTTTATTTTGATAAATATATAAAAATATGAAACCCTGAAATTTCATTCTTTCGGATATAATTTAAACAGTAACATTCTATTAAAGGTAGAATGTTTATGTATATTTTTTTATCAATAAGAAATGAAAATCACTTAAGAACTAACTGCAAGTACGATTATTTCAAAAGTATACTCGATCGTAAAACTCCAACAAGCTATTAAGCTGTGGCTAATATGAAATTTACTTATATGCTATTCTAATCTATTGAACTATATGCAATGTAATTTCTGGCGGGGGAAGATTTAGATGATTGGAAATCTCCAGAAATGCGGAAGATTCTTATCCCTGTATTTTTTTTAAACTTCTAAATTAACGATAAAAACAGTTTTTTAATATATTTTTTTTAAATATCGATTCTAAGAATCCCTCTCAAATTTAACATTTTGCTTTTTTTTTTTTAACGGGGGAGGGGAGCGAGGGAGTAGACAAGACCGTAGCCAATGGAGCTATCGCTAGGGTTTGACCCCCCTCCGAAATTTCTGTCAAGATGACTATAAATATGCCATTAACTATCACTCAACACAGTCAAGATTCGAAAATCAACTACAGTAGAGTCTTGATTATACGAGTTAACGTGGACCAAGCTCACCTCGGATAAGCAGAAAACTCGTATAAACGGGATTTACACAAATCGTCACCCACTAAGGAGATGAAATGTAAATTTTCACTTAATTCATTCATTTTTATGGTACTAGCAACATTTCTTTGATGTACATTTCCGTTACTTTTCAGAAAAACGGTGAATGAAATTGTTTATTTGAAAAAGCCATCGATAGTTTTTTGTTTGCTGAATGCCAATTTTGCTGCAGTTCTTTATATTTTTTTTCTGCAGTCTTACGCTACTAGCATAGCTACCAATTTCTAAGATTTTTCCTTACCACTAAAACTTACCAGTAAATTTTGCCCAATTCAATCGCCGAAATCTAACAATTGTCAATGATTAATTATGGCAAAAAATTGTATTCAGTTTTAGAGGTAAAAAAAAAAAACAAAAAAACAACAACAAAAAAAAACGTACAAATTGACAGCTATGTGATTCTATTAGTATGATGAAAATTGCAGGTGTAACCTCTTCTTTCTGCTCAAAGTATTAAATAGTTTTTTCAATCCAATTTATACCTTTGGATCATCTTCTTCTGATGGACGGATGGCTTCAATTGTTATGAAACAGCCATTATAAATGAAGTGTTAGGTGAAGATGAAAGAGCAGCCGAAAAATTTGGAACTCTGATTTTCTGGTCAGACTATTAAAAAGAAATGGGGAAAATAATCATGCCCATTTTTTTTTCACCATTGGCCATTTTAGGACACACATGACTACACATGGCCATTTTGGAAAAAAAAGGTCATAATTTTTGGCCATTTTTGTCCCATTCTGACCAGAAAATCAGAGTTCTAACTTTTTACGACTGCTCTTTCATCTTCACCTAATATTTCAGTTATAATGACTGTTTCGTAATAAGGGAAGTCATCAGTCCATCAGAAGAAAATAACTCGATTAAAAATAAAAAATTCAAAATGAGATAATGATAAAATCATGATCAAATCCCCCTACAAAATATTTTTCTAGCTACGGCCTTGGGTGTAGAATCGGGATTTATTTATTTTTAATTTTCGAATATTGAAACAAATCTAAGAATACACATTAATGATTTCTTTTGTCTCGATACAAATTTGCTGCTTATTTATTCTTAAAATATATAATGAAGACAAGGATTCAATTCAAATTTTACAGTCTCATTTATTTGTGCATATCCCCAAGAGTATATTTCACTAGTTTGTAAATAGAGAAGTAAAATTTAGTTTCTTCCTACGAGAACGTTGTATAAAACCCGGGGCATCCGCACAAAAAGCATTTTTTTTTTTTTTTTTTTTTTTATCAAGTTAAATTTGTGGAAATGGGATTATATACAGATTTAACGAAAAACCGGGATATTTACGTTGAACGTTAAGCCTGAAACCGGGACGTGTCTATTTAAAAATGAAATTTGTGAAAATGGGATTTATAGATTTTCTAAAAAACTGGGATATTTAAGGGTATATTCCAATCCAAACTGCTTATTTTCTGATTCATTTTTGCTCTCAAACGCATTAAACTGGGAAATTCTCCTATTTAGAAACTACATAATGTGCCGTGCTTCTCGATTTTTTAATAAATGCAGAAAATATTCTAAAAAATGCTGTCAAAGTTGGCGTTTTGAACTGAATTTTCCGAAGCGGGAGATCTGGGAATGAAAAAAATGATCATACAGTCGCGCCCGCTTAATTGCATACAGTTGGTTTCACTGAATTGTGTGCATTTAAGCGGGGACAGCAATTAATGTTATCAATATACGTTATCATTTGATTACATACCACAGATATGATAAATATTAATGGACAATAATTATTTACCTAATAAATTATAAACTATTGTACTTTAATAAATAATTTATTATTACTCTATATATAACAATATAGATAATAAAGCATAAGGTATTATAACACTATTTACGGTACATGGTTTAATTTTTGATTATAATTTATGTGAAAATTAAAATGAAAGTTAAATAAAAAAATTCTGCTTTTAAATCATACCTTTGAAAATAAAAGTTTCTGCATAAATTCTTTTTATTTTTCAATTATTTGTCAATTTATTTCTCGTTTTTTCTTTCGCCTACACAAAAAATCCTTTAGGATTTTTTTTTTTTTTTCATATCTCGGCATTACATTTCTCTACTTCCAGCGCTAAATATTGGTCTTTTATTCGATTCTATTTTCCCCCGATTCCAGAAATTTTCAAAAAGTACCCCCAACATCTTGAGTCACTGTATGTACAGCAAGCTTTAAAAGAAAAACACAATTGTCCAAATTCAACACTCTCATAAGTTTCCAGAATTAAGATAAGTCATCTTTCACGACGATTTCTGCTCTTCGATTGTAAATATAACAAACCATTATTGTGGGAAAACTTTAATAGTTTCCAGAGCAAGCTGCGTGCCTACTGCTTACAGCGCCACCTACTTCTTTCGTAACTGCCGATCAAAGCGCCTTCCTCTGTTTGATTTTCTTTCCCCATGAACTAGTCAGCGCGCATGCGTACTAGAGAGACACTTCTGACCGAAAGACGCTCATTGTGAGCGGGGGAAAAACTCGAACTGAACTGAAGCGAGAGAACGATGATGTGTGCGTTACGAGTAGGTTGTGTTTTTTCGCCGGAGATGAGACCTGTACGACGCTGAAGAATGAATAATGTTTGTTTTAAGACGAAAGACTTAAATTATGTTTTGAACTCGAACTGAATGTAAATATCCTGTAAATATTACGTTACTATATCTTAATTAATTAAGTAAAGTGTCAGTCTTATTTTTAGTACAGAATTATATTTATTAATATTCCACATTATTACAAAAAAAAAAAATAAAAGTTCTGCCTTTTTTCCCCATTCATTACTATAACAGGAATTCATAAAATCCGGATTACTACTAGTAGATTGGAGATATTTATGCAATTAACCGGGGATTGTTATGCGATAAAACGAGTATATTTAACATTAGCATTATGGGGAACGTTTCTGTTCCACGGCATTCTATGCATATAAGCGGGGTATGCAATTATCCGTTACCCGATTAAGTGGGGCCGACTGTACTGGGAAAATGTATGTTTAAAAATGAAATTCTAATTAAGTGAGCGAAAAAGGAAATCACATGGCATACATCTCTTCAAAAATCACCTCAGCAAGTTTCATGTTTTTACTTTTAAAAATGAGTCTGAAAATGTCTCTGAAAATTTCGAAATGTTGAGGGTGGATTTTTTTTTTTTTTTTCGAATACATCCTTAAGGCTGTTCTTAACTGCTCTGCTCAACAAGCGCAAAACGTTTTGACACATTTACAAATTCATTTTTTAACGGAAATATATAAAATTGGATAGCCTGGCCATGGAAGCGATTTGGAATTGAACTTTTTTTTCCATTTTTTGATCAATCAATTACCTATTGAGTTAAAAGCGTTTTTGATCACGTGACAAACACGTTTTTCGTCCGCTTTTGAGTGCTTATTCTTCGGTTCAAAACGTCCACTTTGACGCTATTTTCTGAAAGATCTATTGCGTTTGCAAAAATATGGAAAAAACTGCTGGATGACATAATTTATGAACAACAACACCAGCTAGTTTCATGCATTTTCGAACAAAAATAAATTAAAACTTATATCGGAAAGTTGCCCTTTTGGATTTGAGAACACCCTTAAGAAAAGTGTCAGGATGTTGAGGTTGTAAACATAAAACGGGCAACTATAATCTCCATCTAAATCAGCCATCTGCTTAGTACACTATCACTTTTCAAACTTTTGTATTTTTCGCACCCCTTATGGACAAAAAAAATGCTAAAAGGGTACAACAATAACAGTTTAAGTATGGTATTTTTTTTTACAATACAAATTGTTTTTTCGCAATGGTTATTTACTTTTAACAGAAAGGGGTGTGTGTTTATAAACTCTCATTAAAAGAAGCCAATTAAAGCTGTTTTGTTATATGGCATATATGTATACGGGAGGCGGAAGCGGATACAATTTTACCCCCTAAAAATATCTGAAGAGAGAGGGAGAAGCCCGCTGGCGAAGAAAACAAAGGCCACCCCCCTCAACTGCGACTTCCTCTGCCAAGAAAGAACAATACCTCAAACCCCCCAGGTACGAAAGAAAGGACCGTTGATGGGAAATTGAGCCTTTCGATCAAAACTCGGGGTTCATTAGGAGTGACATAACAGCGAAATAAACAAGAAACGAGCGGGGTGGGGACTTCCGCAAAGACAGACATCTCATTTTAATATTACAATATCCAAAATAAAGATTCCCAAGTGAATAAGGCATTTTGCAAAAGTTTGAAAACTTTATTTTGCAAAGACCTTTCCGTCGTACCATCACGGATTTTTAAATCTAATTAACTAAATTTTCAATCTAATAAACAAAAATGTTCTAAAGATCATTTTTAAAATGAAATATACAGTAGAGTCCCGCTTAATCGAGTTTCTGCTTTAACCGAATTATTTTCTTCTCATGGACTGATGTCTCAGTCCATCAGAAGAAAATGATTCATTCCAAAGGTATAATCCTTCATTTGCCCCCCCCCCCCTTCATTCTGGCGCCCGGGGCACATGCCTTCTCTGTACCCCCCCCCCCCACCCCCCTCCATAGTTTCGGTCTTGTCCCAAGAGAATAAGACATTTTGGCAAACTTTGAAAACAAAAACTTTGTTTGCAAGAAAACGGAAAACACATTTCGATTAAACAGTTTCTGAACAACAACCTGCCAGTTTCCTGCATTTCCGAACAAAAATAAATCCAAACTTATGTCACAAAGTTGTCCTTTTGCATTTGAGAACAGCCTTAATTAAACACTGAGAGAAAAAACAATTAAGAATTTTTTGTTAGAGATTTAGAGTCTCTCTGAACCTCTCATGGAAAAAAAATTTTTTTTTCTTTCTTAAAAATATGTTAAACGAGGTGTTTGACGAACAGTTATGATTGAATGTCTCATTTCTCCGGGTTTTTATTTTGTAAAACAGGTTAGGATTTTGAGCTAAGTCCACATTTTAATATTATATCCAAAATAAAGATTCCCAAGAGAATAAGACATTTTGGAAAACTTTGAAAACCTCATATTGCAAAAAAAGGCATTTCCGTTGCCCCATCACGGATTTTTAAATCTAATTAACTAAATTTTCTTCGAGGATTTCAAAGAAGAAAAGGTAAAATATGTCTTTCCGAATGCTAATTAAACGCTGAGGGAAAAAAAGGAACTAAAAATTTTTCATTAGAGATTCAGAATTCGTCTGAACCTCTTGAGCATTTTTTCCCCCCTTAAATAAATATCTTCAACCCTCATGGATTTCGTTCTGCTGGCGACCATTTCATGTTGTAAGGTATAAGTTTACTAGTCACATATTCTTAAATTAAATCATGTCACGAAGATGAGAGGGAAGAAATTTAACAATTTTTAATTTTCAAAGTTATTATATTCTCAGTGCATCGAAATATTGCAATTAATCGTTGAGGTAATTATTATTACTATAAAAGTTTATATGTTTTAATTTTATTAATGAATTAGTGAAAACCAGGTATTTGTGTCATTTTTCCTATAAATGAAACAAGTAAGTTTGTTTATCTGCTAGAAATTTGAATTAAAAAACTTCTGATAGTACATCTGAAGTTACAATAATATTATATTATATATTTGTAACTTTATTATCATTATTACTATTATTATTACTACTATCTATACCTTATCTTCTATTAAAGAAATATATATACATCTGATATTCAAATATTTTGATAACCTGTTGAAGAGTATGGAGTTGAAATGGTTATTTATAACTCCAAAGATTTTCATAGTTTTTCTGGGAAAATCTAACATGGGAAACATAAAAATTTAAAAAAACTTTTTAAGGCTGTTATCAAATCCAAAGGAGCTACTTTCTGACATATTTTTTAATTCATTTGTGTTCGGAAACGCATGAAACTGGAAAATGTTCTTATTCAGAAACTAATGTAATCGAATGATGTTTTCCATCCCCCCCCCCTTTTTTTTGTAAAGGTAGAAGACCTTTCAGAAAATTCTGTCAAAGTGGGCGATTTGAACCGAATTTCCAGACGCGACAGCGTGGAAAGGGAGACAAACCTGTTGTCACTTATGGTAACAATCACTTGTAATTCATTTGCCAAAAAATGGAAAAAATGAAACCATTCGATTCCATATCCCTTCAGGCTTGCAAGTGCTTATGCTTTTGCGTTTAAAAATGGGTCTGTAATTATGTCAGTAAGTTTCGTGTTATTGAGGCAAAAAATACATACATTATTATTATTATTATTATTATTATTTAGAACCACCTTAATATTCAGAACCTGTTTTTCTTTCATAAATCTCTCCTAAATCCCTTTATCAACTGACTGCTATTTCCTATCGGGCACAGTCAGTGCCTGATTATGACAGGGGCACATGGGGCACATGCCCCGGTCCTCTAATTATAGGGGCCCCTAAAATACATTTCGTGTACTCTCTGGAAAATACACATTGAAGAAAATTTCTTTTTACAGTTAGCCTTAAAAATGTATTTCACCTATTTGGCATCTCTGAAGTTTTTCAGTATTTGCAAATAAGTTTAAAAGAAATTGTCAAATTCCTAAAAATTGAATGTTACATGAAACATGCTTATACGAATAACTTGACTCTAACTAGCATTACAAAGGCAAAATAACGCATTTTGAAAACATAAAACAATGGTGTAAAACGTAAACTGCACCATAAGATTATTGTATTTTATGGTTGTAATGCATAAATTTTGTAACTCGACATTATGTTAAGAAGTGGCCCACAAATGTGCCCCGGGATCGACGGGGAGTTGATCGGGCTCTGGGAACAATGTGGAAATGTCCAATTTGACACATTAATTAGACTAGTCTTTCACACATCAAGTGGGTATCAATTTGGCGATTAACTGCTCTCTTGGTGCTAAAACTTTCGTACTTTCTTTGCAATTAAATGGGCACGTGGCGATTTGTTCACAATGCGAAGAATATGGAAGGCTAGTTGAGATTCTTTTAGCACATGTTAATCCAGATTCTCAATGAAAGCTTGCGGTTTTTGCATTACTTCTTCTGATCTATATATTTAAAATTAATTGTTACATAACGGAGCTTTTCCCCATTATAGTGCTTTCTTTAGACAATGTAAAACATTTTAGTTAAAGAAGTGACTTTTGCCAACAGTGTGCTACGAATGACTTTTTCAACAATAAAACATGTATTTATTTTATTTTTATTGTATTGTTAGATTATTATATTTCTTCTATGATTTATGTGCTGATTTGTATGCTTTTTGATTTTTCAATCAAATATTGTTTGATTAAAACACGTTACATGGCAAAAATAATAATTAATGGTATCTTTAATATTGTAATTTATCCGATATAAAAGTATAGTTAAGCAACTAGTTATAAAATTAATATAATTATTTAATAAATTAAAGTAAATTTTATATATTTAAAAGTAGAAATATTTTGTTTTTCATTTTAATGTTAAATATGCTTTTCAATAATGAGTATCTATTAATATACAAGAAAAAAAGAAAAAAGAAAAAAAATCTCATTTATTATGTCGGACCGGGTCCCACTAGTGAAAGTCGGCCCGAGGCGCCACTGGGTGTACTTAAAAAAGCCTTAAAATACTGAAAAATGCAGTGAGCGAAAACTTTTTCTTTAAGCATATCAGCCCAAACTTCATGCGAGATTTTTTTTAACTAGGGGGCTCTGCCCCCTACGAGCTACGTTCGTCAACCCCCGTTCAGACACTGCAGACTCTAACAGCACGCTAATTTGATCGCCTTTAAAAAGATTCCGGAAGATTGAATTATAATTTGAATCTGACAATTATAATCTGACGTAATTTTCACCAAACTTTTCTTTCTCTTTTTAATATTCACGTCAAAATACTTTTGTTAGAAATGAAATATTATGATCATCTTAAAATGTCAAGTAAATGTCTCGCGCAATTTTTAAATTAAAACTGTTTTGCAATATTATTTTTTGTTCATTTTACGTAATAAGTGTAATATGACGTAAATTCTCCTATTTAGGACTTCTAACTCATGTTACTGAATTTATTATTTTACAATATTCTTTCTCATTTAAAATTCACGTGTAACTATAGTTTTTATGACGTAATTTTCAATGAGTTCCTGTTTTTTATATTTTTTGTTTATAATAGTCACGTGTAAAATAAATTTTTAATTTGAAGCAAACATTAGTGTTTGCGCTGTTTATACAGCTGGCAACAGTTTAAATTACATACAATTTTCTAAAATCTCTCTATTCTAAAAAAAAGTAACTACCGCTGTCACCGCCGCCGCCGCCGCCGCCGCCGCCGCCGGTTTTGAATTTTTTGTGACAGGAGGTCTTTCTTCGTTAATATTAAGAAAAATAATGCTTACAAAAACATGAAAATCAGTAGTATGATACAGAAATGTTTGATAAACACGCTGAGGCAGACAGTTTTCAAATCGAAGAATTATTTTAAGAGATATTTAATGCTAAAGTTGGACAAAATTGTTCCACTAAAAAAGTTTTATAGGAGCAAAAACTATTCATAGGAATTTAATCATTTTTAGATCATTTTATACGTTTGAAGTTCCCGGTGTGCAGACTGTTTTTCTTTTTTTAATTTGACTAATTGTTTGAGGTTTTATTTCTATTTTAAATTCAAATTTTCAGCATTTCTAGAGATATTTTTTACAGATTTTAGAAAGTGATATTAATTTAAACTGTTGCCAACTGTATAAACAGTGGAAACAATGTTTGCTTCAGAAAAAAAAAAATATTTATACTTGTAAATAAATTAAAAATTTATTTACACGTGACTATTATAAACAGAAAAAAACATTTGGAATTAGAATTAAATAATTATGTACAAAAAGCAGGAACTTATTAAAAATTACGTCATAAAAACTATAATTACACGTGAATTTTAAGAGAGAAAGGAATTTGTAAAATAATAAATTTATTAACATGCGTTAGAAGTCTTAAATAGGAGAAATTACGTCATATTTACGTCACATTACAGTTATTGCATAAAATGAATACAAAATAATATTGCAAAAAGGTTTAAATTCAGAAATTGCGCTAGACATTTGATATTTTGAGCGGATACTTTTCAACTATTTTTGTTAGTGAAGCGCAAATAATATTTCATTTCTAACACAAGCATTTTCACGTGAATATTAAAAAGAGAAAGAATAGTTTGGTCAATATTACGTCAGATTAAAAACGATTAATTTAAAAAGTCTTATTTAAAAGAACTTTCTTTTCGCTTTGTTAAAAAATACCGGGAGACAAAGACTCTGTTTACTTAATTCCTTTTATATTAGCTTATTTTGAAATGTTGTTACACGTGTCTACGACGAAAACAGCGATTGACATATGTATTTTTTGTACTACTTAGTTATCCCGTCGACCAAAAATCTATCATTCGCCAAACTATAAGATTAAATGCCAATAATGGTTGATCGTAAATGTCACATTAACTTGACTTTAAGCAAGTTACACGTGTCTACGTCATCAAGTTATTTTTATTTCGACGTTTTATTTGTATTTTTATTAATGTTGCACTAATTTATTTGTTCTTTCGTTATTTAAAATAAAAATTATGTCAATTTATATAATTGGTGAGTGCTTTGGCGATTTATATAATTTGGCGAAATTGGTCGATGGGTTCATCAAGTAGTACCGCAGCGGATTTGGCCTTAAAATTCTCCATTCAAAGAGAAAT
The DNA here is from genome assembly GCA_963932465.1 of Maratus speciosus. Classification (NCBI taxonomy): domain Eukaryota; kingdom Metazoa; phylum Arthropoda; class Arachnida; order Araneae; family Salticidae; genus Maratus; species Maratus speciosus. Next base: position 344,759,841 of record OZ010793.1, read on the forward strand.
GAATAGAAATCCGTTTATAGGGAGATCGCCACTGTTTTTTAAATTATAATTCAATCTTCCGAAATCTTTTTAAAGCCGATCAAGTTAGCGTACTTTTAGAGTCTGCGGTGTCTGAACGGGGGTTGACGAGCGTAGCTCGTAGGGGGCCGAGCCCCCTAGTTTGTAAAAAATATCTCTCGAAATGCTGAAAATTTGAATTTAAAATAGAAATAAAACCTCGAAAAATTATTCAAATTAAAAAACTAACTGCAATCTGCACACCGGGAAATTCTGACGCATAAAATGATCTAAATATGATGAAATTCCGATGTACAGTTTTTGCTCCTATAAAACTTTTTTAATGGAACGATTTTGTCCAACTTTGGCATTAAATATCTCTTAAAATAATTCTTCGATTTGAAAACTGTCTGCATCAGCGTGTTTATCAAACATTTTTCTATAATACTACCGATTTTCATATTTTTGTATGCAAAAGTTTTTTTAATATTAACGAAGAAAGACCTCCGGTCACAAAAAATTCAAAACCGGCGGCGGCGGCGGCGGCGGCGGCGGTGACAGCGGTAGTTACTTTTTTTTAGAATAGAGAGATTCTTTCTCATTTAAAATTCACGTGTAACTATAGTTTTTATGACGTAATTTTCAATGAGTTCCTGTTTTTTATATTTTTTGTTTATAATAGTCACGTGTAAAATAAATTTTTAATTTGAAGCAAACATTAGTGTTTGCGCTGTTTATACAGCTGGCAACAGTTTAAATTAATACAATTTTCCAAAATTTGTAAAAAATATCTCTCGAAATGCTGAAAATTTGAATTTAAAATAGAAATAAAACCTCGAAAAATTATTCAAATTAAAAAACTAACTGCAATCTGCACACCGGAAAATTCTGACGCATAAAATGATCTAAAAATGATTAAATTCCGATGTACAGTTTTTGCTCCTATAAAACTTTTTTAATGGAACGATTTTGTCCAACTTTGGCATTAAATATCTCTTAAAATAATTCTTCGATTTGAAAACTGTCTGCATCAGCGTGTTTATCAAACATTTTTCTATAATACTCCCGATTTTCATATTTTTGTATGCAAAAGTTTTTTTAATATTAACGAAGAAAGACCTCCGGTCACAAAAAATTCAAAACCGGCGGCGGCGGCGGCGGTGACAGCGGTAGTTACTTTTTTTTAGAATAGAGAGATACATAAAAAGGACCTTCAAACTACAAGAGTTTGAAAAAGATCGGAGAGCAGCACTTTACTTTTGTTAGAGTGATAAAATTATGGTTTTCGGAGATTCTCATTTCATGTTGCATAATGAAATACGACAAACTTGCTTCGTGCGAAAACCTATGATTCATTATCGTTGTTTGTCAACACGACACTGTCTCCGGTTATTTGTACCCAAGAAAATGTTCTGCCATCACTCTCTCACAAAATGACCTCGAAGGGCAACAAAGCAAATCCGGAACGAATTATGAATCACCACTCAAAGAGTTGACGCAAGCTCACAGATCACTTTAAAATAACCATTTCTCTAAGAAAAACAAATGCCAACACGGAAGGCCTTATTTGTTTAATTTTAGAAAAAAGTAGGTGATTTCTAATAGTCTTCAATGACAATAATAATAATAATAATAATAATAATAATAAATGTGATTATAGTTGAGTTTTAAAAATCATAATACGAAAGAGAAAGAGGTTGTTTTAATTTATTTTATATTTACTTTACAGGTGATTTATCTATCTTCGGGTTGAACTGCTTATGATGGGAGAAAAGGTGATTCAGAAATCATTGAAGTAAAAATTTCTATGCAAGTAAAAAAGGTAACAGTGAAACTAAGGAGGGTGAATTGATATATTTTTCAATAATAATATAGTTTTTACTAACAACCGATTCATTCCTTAAGGCTTGTTATCAGTCAGGACACAAATTCCCCACTCTAATGCTAAACCAATGGGATTGGAATGCATCCGTATTTTTCAAATTTCTTCCCCGTTAAAGTTCTGTACAGAACTTTATGGACGTACAAAATAACGTAAAAAATAAAAATTCCCCATTCTGTTTCCTGTATGCTCATCTTGAAGGATGCTTCTTCCTTTTTTATTCGACAAAATATTTCTAAAACATATATTTAATTTTATATTTTAGTGTTAAAATCAGGCGAGTTTTACGTAAGACTTTAACACAAAGCGATATAAGTAAGCGTCCTATCTTAAGGCTGTTCTTAACTGCTCTGTTCAACGAGCGCGAAACGTTTTGACATATTTACAAATTCTTTTTTTAACGGATATAAAATTGGAAAGCCTGGCCATGGAAGCGATTTGGAATGGAACTGTTCCCTCCATTTATTGATCCATCAATTACCTATTGAGTTATAAGCGAATTCGATCACGTGACAAACACGTTTTTTGCCCGCTCTTGAGTGCTCTTTCTCCCTTTGCAGGAAATTTCGGTTCAAAACGCTACTTTGACATTCTTTTCTGAAAGATCTATTGCGTTTGCAAAATTACATAATTTCTGGACAACAACACCAGCTAGTTTCATGCATTTTCGAACAAAAATAAATTAAAACATGTCAGAAAGTTGCCCTTTTGGATTTGAGAACACCCTTAAATGGGAGAGGTAACCGCAAGATTTAAGGCGAGGCCACATCAATCAAGGTCGCACGCCACGAAGCGGACGGGGTGAACTACAGAAAGATGCCTAACTGTTTCCCTCGCTGTTTTCTTCTTTATGGATAATCTATTAATTGCACATCTATGAAATAACTGCGCAAGCGCAAACGTCGTGTTTTCATTTGTTTGTAGCATTTATATTATGACAGTAATAGAATATTCTATTAATTTTTATTTGTGCTTTTTTGACTTATTTATTATAGTTAATTATTTAAATAAAAACAGTTCTTTTTATTAGAGCTAATATTATTTGTTAAAATGGCAAAATGTCGGCCATCGAATGACTGTAGTTTTCGAAATTGTAAGAAAATTCTTTTTCTTATAGAATTCATATCTGTCCTTTTCCAAAGAGTAAAACAAGTTAGTTACGTATTTTAACTTTAATTTATTAAAAAAGATAAAATATTATTTAATATATAATATCAAATGTTGTTGATTTAAAATTAGTAAGTAGTTAATGTGTAAAGATTGAATTTTGTAGTCTTATTTTTTACTCAATTCTTGATGTGGTAAAGTTATAAAAAATGGTACACACGGTTGTATTCCCGATGAGAATACAACATTTATGAATGTTTAGAATATGTATAGAATATAATTATAAATAAAATATTCAATTCTAAGTCATTCTGTTCGCTTATCAAGCGCAAACGATAAATTTCCAATATTCTCTTAATCGCATTGCAATCATCTTATTTAACTAACAAATATTTCATTCATTTAAGTTAAAACTCATTTCATTTTATATTCGGAATCACTTTAATTTAAAATGCTTGCATTAAATGTTATACTATTAAACGAGCGAGTGTTGTTCATTTATTTGTTTAAATTTTTAAATATTTTGCGAGTCTAGGCAATAACTTCAATAATTTTCCTAAAATCGCCAGATTAGATTTTTTTTTTTTTTTTTTTTTTTTTTTTTTTTTTTTTTTTTTAGCAGACAAAGCTATTTAGAGAATCCCTGTTAAAAATTCAATTACGAATTTCAGATTGTTACTTACTCACGGAATATCCCAATAGCAGAAAATTCTTCAAGCGTCTGCGACAGATCTTTCAGGGACTGAAAATAATCTGCAGGCAAAATGTTACAAATGAACCTTTAATTAATTAATCATTTACTTTTAATGTTTTATCTTGTTTGCCAGATTTATTGCAAAATATTTTTGTTACAGCTTGTTTTTATAAAAATATGTGTATTTAAAAAAAAGTCGCAATGTCATTTTAGTTTAAGGGCAAAAGGCAGTAATGCTTTCATAGCATTAGTGCTTTTCTCTCGAAATTTAAAATGATATTGCGACTATTTTTTTTTAAATGCACATAATTTTATCAAAACAATCTGCAATAAAAATATTTTGCAATAAATCTGGTAAAAAAGATTCATCTTCCATAAGTGCGTAAAGATTCAGAAAATATGCGCAGATAGTAGATATTCTGTCATATATGACGTCATACTGAAAGCCCGCTTATTTGCATTATTCACCCCGTCCACCAGATGGCGCAGTTGTGTCAATATACTCCAGATTCCAGTATTGATATTGTACGCTTACTTATATCGCTTTGCTCAGTAAAACTAATGATGTTTTTTAAAAATATTTTGTCGAATAAAAAATCTTTCAAGATGAGCATCCAGAAAACAGAAGGTAAAAAGTTTAATTTTCCGAGGAGAAATTTGATATATATGGATGCATTATGCATTCCAAACCCATAGGTTTAGCATTAGAGAGGGGAAATTCCAGCCTGACTGATGAGGGGCTGGGGGTAAGGATACCTTTAAACCTTTGAAATTTTCGAATTTTGTTTAATACATATTTTGATTTCGTAATCATTTCTGAGCAAGATGCAAAAAACCGCATTTAAAAATTCGCATCAGTTTACTAATTATGGTAGTTTTATTAAGACTACATATTGAGACTACATAGGATAATTAAACTTTGCCTTGCGTTTATTCAAAATGATGAATTTTGATATTGCGCGCAGTGTTGCTAAAAAACTATGCATGGCAATCAAAAGAAATTTTCACCACATAGTCATTTATGTATTATCTACAACTTAAAACCAGGAAAAGGTAAGATTTTATTTTATTCTGTTTTTGTACTTTGAAAAAAAAATTTTAAGTGAAAATTTTTAATTTTTTCATTTGGTCAATATTTTAAACAAATATTCTGGTTTTAGTATAAAGGTAACAATATTATGTATTTTTTTTTCACCAAAACTTCCTCTTTATATGCATGTTTTCAGATTTTAACATGCGCGCAAGATTTTTTTTTCTCTTATTATCATATATTTTTAAACTTATCACTTCAATATTTATTTATTTATTTACAAAAAAATATATTTTTTTAAATATAAATTTAAATATGAGATTTATATTTAAATAAAGTTTGATTTTTATTTTTGACTTATTATACAAGTTTTGAAACTTGGAACATAGTGATATTTTTTACTTTTTCGACGAGTTCAAAGGTGCCCTATCCCCTTAATATGTATATACGGTACAAATTAAATCTGAAATATGGCATGAGAATCCATCGATGAAACTTTTTTCGGTACTTTTCAGTTATACCAACACTGTGCCAAAATGTATGGTAATGCGCCATTTATTTCAACCCTGACACTGCAAAGGATTTTTATTGGAAAACATTGTGATTTGCTTATTTATTGAACGTGAATCATTTATTATTATTATTATTATTATTATTATTCACTCGTCACCTCGCAAAACACCTTAATTTACTATTTTTCGATTCGAAAATATTTATTATTAAGTTATAACTTATATTTATTACTGATGCTGAGATAAGTTTTACCATTTAGCAGTTAGTCATGAGGAAGCTGCAATAAAATTGCTGTCGGACTTTGAATTTATACATAGGAAAGTTTCTCTTTAAAAAACCATGAACGTCTCCATTCAGAAAATGATATGTTTACTTCAACGCTAAGAGGCATTTTCAGTTCAGTTTTATTTTATTACTTTATTTTATCATACATATTTATTCTTTTATTTTAAGTATTATATATTTGTATTGATTTAATAAAATAATTCGTGAAAATCTGTAATTTTCAAATGTTATATTTTTTAAAAGATCACTTTCGTAACAACAATGTTATTAGCATTTTTTTTCCTCCAACAGTTTCATTTCACGCCAATTATTACGCTTGGCGACAATGGGACTGGTATAACGGAAAAGTACCCTTTGTTCTTTTAAATGACGGCAGCCATTAATATTTTATAAGTTGACGCACGCTGTAAATTAATTTCTTGTGTTTCGATATGTTTCTTTTCATAAATTTTCAGAATCCAGACATTGATATCTCAATTAGATTAAACTAATGTTAGAACATTCTAAACAGAACGTGAAAGATAACAACATGAATGAAAAATAGTATTATAATGTACAGTCGAGGAGAAAAAAAAGTAAACACCCCCTATTAATTCTGCAACAAATTATAGTAGAAGAAAGTTACAAGTACCAAAAGATTGGAAATAATGTCTATTTTTAAATGATGTATATAAAATTTGCTTAGGGAATCAATATATCAAAACAACCCCCAAATTTGTTGTTTTTTTAAAAATTGAAATACCTAGTTTTGACATCATAAATAAATTCTACATCCTTTAATTAGCCTAAGTACAAATTTTGTTGAAATTAGTACTATTAGTTTCAGAGAAATTAATTATTTTAAAATTAGCATATTTTAGGGGCTGTATCAAATTGAAGTTCGATACTCGATTGTTGAAATGCTACAGAATGGATTATGTCAGTTCTGTTAATGTATTATTTCTTGCCTTACGACCATTTCACTCACCTAATATGTTTCGACTATTGCCAAGCCCAAATGTTTCAATAAAATGAGTATTTTTTTTTTTTTTTTTTTTTTTTTAATTATATTTTTCTGCGTATCATAGCATAATTTCTAAACTACTTGGATGAAAAATTTGAAATTTTGGATTTGCATAAAGCAAGACATAATAAATATAAATCCATAAAAAAAAATGTAAGTTGCAATTCATATTTTTTTCGAATATTAATTTCATAATTCATAATTTATATTAACATTTTTTTTAAAATTACAAATTCAATGTATTTATGTTTGTGATTTTTAGTATTATAACCACACAAAAAATTAGCACATTAGGTTATATTTTCAGGAGATATTAATAAAAGTATGAAAATGTAATTTAACATTAGATGCTCTAAATTTTGAATGTTTATAATTCAAAAACCTATCATCCAAATGACTTGAAATTTCGTATCTAGGGATAGTTTAAATCGAAGATTTAAAACACATTGTCAAAATTGGGTGTTGCCATTGAAAAAAAAAACAAAGTTTGGACTGATTTTGATTTGTAGATAACCCCCTAAGCAGATTTTATATACATCATTTAAAAGTAGACTTTATTTCCAACCGTTTGGTACCAGTATAATTTTATTCTACTATAATTTGTTGCAGAGTTAGTAGGGGGCTATGTACTTTTCTTTTTCACGACTATACAATGCATTTAAGAATCTACAGGATGGTTATAATTAAACTTCCCCTATAAACAGCATCCTACAACGCAAACGGGTGAGCGGAATGCAATGAAATTTATATATATAGACTGTACACGAGATGCGCTCACGGAATTTCGAAAAAAAAAAGTTCCAAAATGTCCACTAGAGGGCGCTTTTTCTGGAGAAAACATTAAATTTAACTCAAAAAACGAACAAAATGGAATACAAAAACAATATTAACAATCCAGAACAAGAATTATGAGTAATAAAATGTAAAACCGGCTTTTTTTGGCCGTTTATTTTGTTAAATCTAATGTTTTTTCCGGAAAAAGCGCCATCTGGTGGACATTTTGGAACTATTTTTTTTTTTCGAAATTCCGTGAGCGCATCTCGTGTATAGTCTATATACAAAATTTAATTGCATTCCGTTCACTCGTTTGCGCTGTAGGATGCTGTTTATAGGGGAAGTTTAATTATAACCACCCTGTATTATATTAAAATCTGACCGTCTGTTTGTATTTTACAGATATTTCTCCTAGAATATGGAACAAAGTATGAGGAAATTAAAACTAGTTATCTGCTAGAGTCCGAGCATGTTACATAAATTCTCAGAATTTAAAATCTGAATTAGTTTCCGAGATATTAAATTTTTGTAACTTTAAAAAAAAAAGTATATTTAAAGATTACCCCAAGTTTGTGGATAAAAGAGGTAAAAGGGAAAATAAAACGGATTGGCAGGTATATTTTTATTGACATAACTTTCTCATTAAAATTGAAAAGAGAAATTATTTTCAATTTGAACAGATGGTGAAAATAAATCTTAATTGAATTAAATTTTTAAGAAAATTTGAAGAACAAAAACATATTCTCACATTTTCAAGTTTAAAGAACCTACTTATTAAGGGGTCTCAGGACTCTTATAATTATAAAAAAAGAAAAAAAAAAACAAGTGAGTAAGTGTGATCACAGATCGCACAGAGGGTTTCGTTTAATATTGCTTTCAAAACACTTTATCCTTTTGCAAAATCTGTTAGTTCCACATTTCGCAACCAGGGGGCGCACTCTATTTTACACAAACCTCTATCTGAATGAAACTCCTTTTTACAACCTATCCGTAGATATATTAATCGAGGGGATCGGACCCATAGTACCCAAGATAGGTAGGCGCCCCCTGACGGTAAAAAGTGGAACTGAAAGATGTAAGACTATGTGCATAATATGAAAGAATGGTCAAAGGGGTGTCGGCAAAAGTTAGAAAAGTACCCATCGGGTGCAATGGGGCCAATGGGGGGAGACTAGAAAAATTTCTTAAAATACACAAGTTAGACCGGAGAGGTAAATATAAGACTTTTTGAAATTTTTATGATTTGTCGTGTGATCGCAAGTGTTCAGATATAATTATGCAGAATTTCAAGTCTTCAACTTAATTAGGGGCTCAGTTAGAAAAAAAAAAAAAAAAGCTTAAAATACACAAGTTAGAGCCCAGAGGGTTAAATATAAGACTTTTTCCAAATTTTATTATTCGTCGTTTGATGTGAGGTGTTCAGCTATAAGTATGCAAAATTTCAAGTCTTCAACTTAATTAGGGGCTCAGTTAGGAAAAAAAGCATAAAATACACAAGTTAGAGCCCAGACGGTTAAATATAACACTTTTTGAGAATTTTATGATTTGTCGTTTGATGTGATGTGTTCAGCTATAAGTATGCAAAATTTCAAGTCTCCAACATGTATAGTTTCTGAGAACGGGCTCTGTGACGGACAGACAGACATGAGCGAGACAAATAGGGTTTCGTCAGATGAACGAAACCCTAAAAAGACAATTTTCAACATTTAATATCTTAAAATGTATACCATTTTAAAACACAATTTTTATATGGATGAAAGATGTTCTTTCATTTCATGTATTTAAAAAATTGCAAGATGCAGAATTGGCCTTTATAGGGGACTCCAAACTGTCAGACATTTTACGAGCTGAAAATTGGTATAACAGCTTACGCTCAGGATTACAAAATAAATATTGCAACTAGAATAAAGATTTATGTGCCTACTTTCAGTTTAGCTTATAATAATTATCTTGAACTGAAATAAATTTGTATTTAAAGGATTTTTGTATTTTTAATAAAAAGTTGTGTTTAGCTAATGTAAAATTTGGAAAATTTCAAAAGTAAAATCACCTAGAAAAATATTTTTTTGAATAATAAAAAGGAAATTTCAGGTTCAGTTTATACAGACTAACATGAAACATACGTTTTTAAAATTTCCTAAAAAAATATTCAGAAGTTTTTGAGATATCGTGCGCGTTATGCCCAAATACTTCGTATGGAGAAAAATGACTTCAAAGTTTCGGAAACGCTGCTTCAACTATTAAACAGATATAATTCTAAAAACCATAAACTTTTGTTATAGAGAGAATTTCAAGGAAACAAACATACCAGAATGTTCAGAAAAGATAGGAGTTTAAGATTTAAAAAAATTAAAATTTCGAAACTTTGAGAGTCCTGAGACCCCTTAAACAGAACAAAATATCGTCTGTCAAAGTGTTGACATGTGGAAATCCTTACATCATCGATTTTTTTCAGTTTTATATTCAACCAACGTGGAAGGTTTTAAATCATTTTGCATTTAAGTGCATTATTAATAATTATTGCCTTCATATTCACAAGAATTGAATTCAAACAGAACTATTTTTGAAAGAGGACGATTAAAAAGTTTCACAAAGGCGTTAAAATTAATAATTTATCATGTAAAAATGATTTTATTTTTTTTTTTTAATGCAAAAAAAACCGTACAATGTTTTTCAATTAAGTTCATCTTGTGACATTATTTTCATTTCACCAGCTCCGAAATTAGAAACCAAATCTTAAGAGAACAATATACTTTTGGCAAATAACGTTTTCCCTCAAAAATCACGTAATCTGCAGAATGTAAATTTATCAGTCTTAATGTAATTTATTTGTCTGTTTAACCTGCATTGTAAATATAATTTATTACTTGAAATTTAGTATTTAATGAAATTAATGTTAGAAACGTTTTCTAAATCTACAATAATGTTGGTCTCCCCCCCCCCCCCCCCTCAAGAAACCAAAAGATCTCATGGATGTAAATGCAATACATCCTGTTTCCACGAAGATAGTATAGTCTAATGTATTTTAGAATCTATTTCTAAATTTTTTTTTATATCAATTGAAGAAATTTATTTATCAATTTATTATTATATCCTTTTGCAATTTACGTATATTGAAGCAGCGGCAGCTGGTGGGAATTTTGCGACGTATACATTTAAAAAACAAGTTGGAAATTGCTCGTCAAACGTGGCAAATGAGGTGCGTTCGTACATAACTAGTTTTATAATTATTTTTACACCCCATATTGTACTGAATGTATAATTTTTTGCACTTTATAAAGTGCATAGTCTGTAGCATCATTAAAATGCACTTGCAATAACTTTTTTCCCATTCCCCGTAATGTAACAGAACACTTTTGACTGTCCCTGTAATTAAACTATGCATCCGATTTTCCTAAAATTGGAAATGGTTCGACAAAATTTTGCAACAATTATATATTTAAAATTTCAGACCATTCGGAAGGCTGTAACATCATTAAAATGTACTTGCAATAATTTTTCCCATTGGCCGTAATGTAAAGAAAAACTTTTGACAGTCCCTGTAATTAAACTATACATTCGATTTTCATAAAATTTGAAATGGCTCGACAAAATTTTGCAACAATCATATGTTTAAAATTTCAGACCATTCGGTTGGGTAGTTTTTGCTCTGTTATATGCGGACAGACAGACAGACAGACAGACAGACGGACGGACTGAACGACGACTATAGGTGCTACGTATTTATATAACTACGAACGCACCTAAAAAAAGGAAAGAAAAAACTGTCCCGTCAGTTCTGAATAGGAGTAGTAGTTTCATCCGACACTCTTTTATTAAAAAAATACATTCTCAACGATTACAGAACAGATCTCTGTAAATGAATGAGTGAATCTTACTTTAAGGATGTTCTCAAATCCAAAAGGGCAACTTTCTGACATAAGTTTTAATTTATTTTCGTTCGAAAATGCATGAAACTAGCTGGTGTTGTTGTTCAGAAACTATGTCATTCAGCTGTTTTTTTCCATTTTTTTTTTTTTTTTTTTTTTTTTTTTAAACGCAGTAGATCTTTCAGAAAACAGTGTCAGAGTGGGCGTTTTGAAACGAATTTCCGCGCGATGGAAGAAAAAGCACTCAAGAGCGGGCGAAAACGTGTTTGTCACGAGATCCAATTCGCTTATAACTCAATAGGTAATTGATTAATCAAAAAATGGAAAAAACATTTCATTTCCAAATCGCTTCCAGGGCCAGGTTTTCCAATTTTATACCTTTCCGTTAAGCAGTGAATTTGTAAATGTGTCAAAACGTTTTGCGCTAGTTGAGCAGAGCAGTTTAACTTACCAATAGTCGCCAGACACATTCGGTCATTTTGCCTCCCATAATAGATATCCCCCCCCCCCCACACACACACACTTTAAAAAAAACAGTTTAAAATTTTCATGCAATTGACCTTAAAAGGAGATTTTCAAAACCCCTGCTCAAGAAAGAGAAATTTTCCGGCACAATTTTCTGATACATTTTTAAACGTAAAAGCATAAAATTTGCAGGCCTGAATTTTGAAGCGATTTGGGATTGAATTACGTTTTCCCATTTTTTGATAAATAAATTATTTATCGAATTATAAGCGAGTGTGGTCAAGTAACGACGGGTTTTTATCCTCTCTAGGAGTGTCGCGTCCAGAAATTCGGTAGAAAATGCCTACGTTCACAGCCTTTTCTGAAAGATCTGCCTTTACCAAAAAAATAGAAAACACCATTCGATTACCTATTTTCTACGTAAGAACTCCTTCCAATTTCATGCGTTTCCGAACAAAAATAATTTAAGAAATGTGTCAAAAAGTACCTCCTTTGTATTTGAGAAACGCCTTAAGTTTTGTATTTCTCCCATCATAGTAAAGTTACAAGATATTCCTGCCTTATATAGGAATATACCGGGTGTCCCAAAAAGGACTGACTGATTTTAAAATTCAATAACTTGCAAACGGTGACAGATATTAAAAAAATTCTTGCAGGAGGGTTATTCATAAGGTCAAAAGTTTTATTACATTGATTTTCAATTTTAGTTCGATTTACAAACAATAGATGGCGCTGTAAGCAATAGTCGCTAAATTCAGGCTCGATTTTTGGTACTTCGTGGCCCGGATAATACATTTCCATCTCCTTTTTCTGCATGGAACAAGATAAAGGACCAAAAATCGAGCCTGTATTTAGCGACTATTGCTTACAGCGCCATCTATTGTTTGTAAATCGAACTAAAATCGAAAATCACTGTAATAAAACTTTTGACCTTATGCATAACCCTCCTGCAAGAATTTTTTTAATATCTGTCACCGTTTGCAAGTTATTGAATTTTAAAATCAGTCAGTCCTTTTTGGGACACCCGGTAGTTGACAAGTAAAGTTGGCATTAGCAGAACAGTTTACGGTAGTGTCAGTTCCTGAATATTTCAAATTTCTTGAGAGCAATGTATAATTTAAGAAAAATGAAAATTTATAACTTCATTGTAAGATAATATTCAAATTTAAATGAATATTATTATTTTTTCATTTTCAGCCGGCGGCAAAAAGACTGAACGTTACCAATAGCGTTCTAAAAAAAGACTTTGGGTTAAATATCATATGTAGCGAAGTTACTGAAGGAGAAAAATTGCATTCTCTCACAGTACTAGTACTTCTGGAAAAGGGATGGAAATTGTCATACGTATAAATAAGATTTTAAAGCACTTTTTTTTTAATACCCCATGCCGGGATGCAGTAAATTCGACATATCACTGACAAGGGAACCACTTTTGGTGTTGCTCGCACCTAGCATCGAAACCTGGTGCGTTTTGTAGCCCTGTACATAAAAGTTAGAGAACCGAAAAAATTTCTCTGTTAAAATAATATTTTATATACTTTTTTATACGTTTAATTTTTTATTATTACATATTTGTTTGTTTATTTCACGCCAAAAGTGAGTTAAGTCGCCAAATATGGTACTACAATTTTTCCGCCCGCTTTATCCAAAGAGAAAATGTACAGAACATATTAATAGGATTATATCAGATTGCGATTTTTTTTTTTTTTTTTTTTTTTATAATTGATAGCATAAGAAATAAATATTAGGTTTTTATTTTTTTTTCTATGCAGACGATAAATATATAAGTAATAAATATAATTCTATAAAAGCTTCGAAGATCATTGAAAACTATTTTTTAGTGAAATCAGGGGCGTAGCCACAGATATTTTTTCGGGGGGGGGGGGGGGGAATTCGAAAATTTCCCAACTTGAAACAAATTGCTCCAATTTTCGACTAAAATGATATGCACAGCGTGTGTAATAATTATAATGATACTTTTGTATAAAAAATTCCTTTCCAAAGAAATATTCTGAAACTGAAAACATAAAAATTCTAATTATGAGTTTGTTTATTATAAAAATAAATACGCTTTTTACTTTCTTCTATCTTTAGAAGAAGAAGGTATTGGATTCGTGAAAAAATTCGACTTCCGGTTTTAGACTGATTTATATGTTTTAGTAAGTCCTGAACACGATTCGACTGTTTTTGGAAAATATCTGTCTGTCTATATGTGATACAAATTTTGTGGGCGCTCTAACACAAGAACTAATGCACGAAATTTAATAAAACTTTAGAGATTCACATATACAGTCTAACCTCGTTAACGTGAACACTCAAGGGGAAACTTTTTTTGTTCGTATTAAAAGTAGTTCGTGTTATCGGAACTTAACTACATTACGTACAACTGGACGAGGCAATCGGAAACAGTTCGTGTTAACGAGGTTTGACTGTACCTTGATAAAAATTGGTGCTGATTTGTTTTTGGTGTTAATCGTCCAACAGTTGGCACTGCTATGCGGCATTTTTCACGATTTTCATGATTTTAGCGATAATTATATCTCCAAAACTGTATATCATATAGCAGGTGGCGCTGCTATGCAGCATTTTTCACGATTTTGCGATAGCTGTATCTCAAAAACTAATGCACGATATTTAGTCAAACTTCATATTCTACATAAGTAGCACTTCCACATAAATAGATCCTTATTAGGCTTGGGTCTATACTGTTCAAAGCTATCGCTTTTGTGCAATTTGAGTAAGGAATTTTGGTTGCAGACATCTAAGAGGCTGGGTGCCAAAATTCAATGATTTGTTTGAAAAATGCTATACTTATATGTCCTTTTTAAATGCACACAATTCAACAAATCTATACCTTTAGATTTTGTTATTATAGGCAAAGAATTGTCATTTAATTTTGGCACTGTGATTGCAAACCTTGAGGCATTAACATATGGAGTAGAAGAAAATTTTGGGATTGGCACATCCGACTAGTTTTCACTTAATATTAATTCTTGTGGTCTTCAAAGAAGCCCACCTGTTAATAACATCGCTTAGTTTAATAAAATTCCCTATTTCACTTTCATATTTTAAAAGCATTAGGCTGTCAAGCCTGTCATCCCTCATCAGGGTTCATACTCATCAGGGGAATATGGGATTCATGGGAAAATCAGGGCATAAATTTTGGGTTGTAAAAATCAGGAGAATCTCAGGGGATAATGCAAAAAATTCGCCAAACCTGGGAAAACTTGGCAAAATGACTGGTCACTCTGGAAAATTAAGGGAAATTGCTGCTGTTCGTGTGCTTTATGATATCACATCTGTCTTGTCTACATCCATTCATTCACTAGATTCACCTTCTAGTATCGTGAGGTTTGATAACCATTCAAGAGGAACTTAAAAAAAAACTAAGGATGTTTTAAAATTGATATTGCCACTTGCAACCTTCATATTATTCATTCATAATGCTTTTGAAGAAGTAATAAAATCGTGAAGTGGAAATTAAATTCTTACAGCCAAGCTATCAAGTTTTCAAGGACTATGGATATAGAGAGACATAGTAAGGCATAGAGACTTCATCTATTTTACACAAATTAATGTTTTTCCTTTAAAGTTCTTTTCATATTGTTTATATAGGTGATATATAAACTTTATTTTTGAGATTATTTTGTTTTTATTTTATTTCTAAAAGGTGAGTGTCATGATGCTGATTTAAAAAATGTCGTTAATTGTTGACATGGAAAATTTGTACCTCCCGAAAAATACATCAGGGGATTCTCAGGGGATTTTTTCTTGGAAAATGAGTATGAACCCTGCTCATTGTAGCTTGCAATATATATTTTTTAAATTTTTATTTGACTAAAGATTCTTTCATTAGATGCAACGACATAAAGATAAGCTGCTGTGAATGTTAAGGTACGAGTATATAGTT
The DNA here is from genome assembly GCA_963932465.1 of Maratus speciosus. Taxonomy (NCBI): domain Eukaryota; kingdom Metazoa; phylum Arthropoda; class Arachnida; order Araneae; family Salticidae; genus Maratus; species Maratus speciosus. The sequence continues at coordinate 344,775,370 of OZ010793.1, forward strand.
TGATGGCGTGACCCAAATAGTCTTTGAATTTCATGGCATGAGTAAAAGGTTTGTTAAGTGAGTTGGGATTTGGTTTGTTTCTATTTGACTCTGCAAGTCATGTACACCCGGTTTCTCATATCCAGGTGGAAACATTATTAACTTTTCCCTTGCACAATTGTAATTTAAATATGGAATGCATTGCTGCAATATTCTCTTGGTATACGGAACATTGTCATTTAAGCCCATTACTAAATTCCCGAAATTTTCTTGTATTTCTTATAATTCTTAACTGTAAAACTTATGTGTATCAATGCTATTATTTTTATCTGTTGCCTTTGGTGAAACCGTTTTCCTACGGTGCTTTCGGAACTCAGCTTCAGTCACATCCTAATATTCATAATTGTTTCTGAGCTTGTCTGTAAGGAAATCTTTATTTCTTCAAAATTTTATTCAAGTGCAACGTGTCAGTGTTACAGTGCATGTCGATTTTTTCTTCAGTTGATGGACTGCTTTCATGGTCATATTTCTGTTCCAAATTAAAATCGTCTATTTTTTACCTTTTTCATCCTCGAATGGATTTTTTGATGGTCCAAAATCTTGCACGAAAATTCTTTTCCTCTATTATGAAGAGTTTCTTCGTGCTGAGATTTATAGTAACTTTTTAGAACTGCTTTAAACACTGAACACTGGACTTTTGGTTTAAAATTTTATAAAAAACATATGAATATAAACGAACAGGACTGATATATATTTCCGCACACAAATAAAAGTAAAATGTGACAAATTTATCTAAACTAACGACTTCTTATGTCCGTATTTGCTCATATATCGCTTTTTACTTGACAGCGAAGGGTTAACTAATTTTTGCGACAAAAAAATCACGAGAATGAGTAAAATATTGTCAAAAAATCGCAAAATTAGTCAAAAAAGTTGTGAAAACTCATCAAATCTTCTTGCCCATAGCTGTGTTTCAAATAGGTTACTACATTCCTTTCTGTTGTGCTACAAGTGATCTCCAATTTTCAAAAGAAGGTGCAATCCCTTTGGATTAAAATAGCTGGATTCTCTTTTGGGAGGAGAAGGGGAGGTAGGGTGAAATTTTTGAGAAAGGAACAAAGTTTTGGAGGAAATAAAGGAACTGGTTAGTCAGTTATTGATGGACAGGGGTAGAGAAATTTAGGTCTGGTAGATGTACAATATTTTTGTAGAACTGAAAAATACAATGATAGATTGAGTGTGGCTGATTTCTTTTTGTATTTCTTTTGATAATTTAAGTTGTTTACTGTTGCAGTACTCAAAATAATCACCAAAACAATAAAAATTTCGTAATTTTTCTACTATTACTTTTAAAAAAGAAAATGTCTGAAAAATCTAGAATTTCCCAACTTTAAACTCAAATTTCCCAACTTCACATATATTGGGGGGGGGGGGGGGGAGGCTCTCCCCCATGGCGACGCCCCTGAGTGAAATACAAAATAAGCAACCTATTTTCTTTTGAAATCGAATGAAATAAAGTTTCGAATGTTTAAAATGAAATGTTGCTGTATTAAATGGTCCTTCGGTAAAAGTAATCATAAAGTAAATTAATATTTTTACAGAATTTAGAAAAATTACTGTGGCGAAATAAGTCGGACATTGCAATTTTTTGCTATTACAAATTCAGCTATGACATTTGGCTAGGGCTGCCGGAAAGCTCTACTTTTGAAAATAAACGCCAACTGTTTCCCCGCCAAAAATATGAATATAAAGTTGCAATTTTTCAAAATCAAATTCGTGGGTTTTTGAAGGAATTTTCAAACTTTTTCAATATTTTATACTTATTATTAACTAATTTTTATTTTTAAATGCTTTTCTTTAAAAAAAAATTCAATGTTAATAGACCGATAAGTGGTCTCAAAAATTGCATTTACAGAAAGTTATGCTGCTGTATAATCAAGAAATATTATTTTAACAGAAAAATTTTATCGATTCTCAAACTTCATAATATAGGGCTTTAAAATGCACCAGGTCTCAATGCTAGATGCGAGCAACACCAAAAGTGGTTCCCTTGTGAGAAGGAAGTAACGTTCACCTCAAATGTTTAGGCTCATCGTAAAATATGGAAATAAAATTTTGAAGCAGAAATATATGGAAATAAATACTCAAAATGTAATTTAAACGAAACGTGGGTCGAGATATTACAATGGTTACATCAACACTATTTATTTAGAAATTACGCCTTTTTATATTTTTATTATAACATCCACTGTCTTATAGATTTAGGCATAGTATGCAAACTTTAACAAATGTTGGATTGGTTTCAACCAACCAACTGTTTTCCCTGATTACTATAACAGCGAGTAATTAATTTCCATTCGTTATTTCAGATGCCGAAGGTTGCAAAAAAGAGAAAACTTGAAAAGAGAAAAAAATAATTTTAACCTTTAACTGATGTCACAGAAATTATCACATAACTAGTGTGAAGCGGTCTGTGAGACCGCTCCATCGGAAGGTGAATAAAAGATGCGATTAACTCATAGGATGGTGTTTTTGTACTAAATGTTTTTGTACAAAAACGTGTGTCCTGTACAAAAACACAAAATGTTTTTGTACAGGACCTGTTATAATTCAAATTCACCTATTCAAAAGTCTCTGGTGATAGTACTAAAATTCCAAACGGAACAAAATTTCGGTAGTGTTTGTACACTGGTGAAAACAATTAAAGGGACAAACGATTTTTAAAAAAAACAAAACAAAATAAGTTGTCCCTATACGTAAATAAGTTATCAGATGATAGTTAAGCTCGTCGTGGATACACCTGCCACGCAGTGATATGAGTAGTCATAAGGCAGTGGCGCTGTGATCGCGTTTGTGCAGAGGTGGCTCATTTCACAGAGTAAGGAGATTTTATACTAAGATTTCAGACTAAGATTTCAGACTGAGATTTCAGACTAAAAAACTTTCTGTGTTTACTACATAAAAGTAAAGAAAAAAAATATGGATTTTGCTGTTTATTTCATTCACAAATATAATCGTAACTTGACCTTTAGGTTTCTTTGATTTGTTGTTATTTTAGTATCAGAGTTGCTTTTCTTAAAAAAAATTTTTTTTCAAGTATTTATAATAATTTTCATGAGTAAGTCTTTTCCAATTGTAACCTCTTTGTTTGAGTATGAGAACTTATTTTGTAAATTTAATTCATCTTTTTAAAATAATTTGGAGGGGGATGGGGGGGGGAGAATGTGACATTTTAAAATTTTTGTTCTTTTATTTTTATTTACTTAAACATTTTTTTCTAGGTTATTAGAAGTTAATGTTTACTATATTTATTTTTCAGGAACATCATCGTCAGTGAGCTTATATTGGCGCAACTAGCTTATGGCCATACAGGTGAACTTGTCATCCCTACTCCGGAAGTACATAGTGTTCCAAAATACATTAGGGACGAGGATCTTTATCCAGCAACCTACAAAAATTCAAGACAGCTTATTCATATACAGTGTAAGTAAAAAACTTAATTTTTTTTAAATTAATGTTTTAAACATCTCACTTTCTGAATAATGTTAAGAAAACAAAGAACTGCTGGATTCTAGCTATGTGAATTCTAAAACCAGTGTTGTAACCTAAGTTAGATTTTCTGAATTTGTGGAAAACGTTACTTGCTTTAAAATATACATACTCTAACATTATCAGACCTACCAACTGCTATGAAAAAAAAAAAAAAAAAATCGTAATTTCTATGATTTCGAGCTAAAAACTCAGATTCTGTAAAAAGTAGTCTAAAATTACAATTCTCTGCAAAAAACACAAACACATTAAAATATACAGTATGAAAAAGTATTTCTATGTATATCTGTATGGAAACAAGAGTCTCTAATTTTGTGTGCTTGTGCATATACACAGCGGTAGAATTGAAAAAAAAAAAAAAGTCACTGGTCCCAAGGGCCAGTAAACATCAGAGTTTACTGGTCCGCAGACATTGTCACTGGTCCACTACATAAAATTCTATTAAGTACTTTTAACCCTTTAAGTGACCCCCCCCCCCTCAGGGTTGGCAGGTTTCTGCCAGAGTGGTTAAAACTAGTTGTTGTAACCGGTTAAAACCGGCATGGCAGAAACTAAGTGTTGCGAGAAGAAGAAACCCACTGAAGCCACTTTTACTTTGTTGCGAATGGCAACAGCAGGTTTGTTGATATAGAATGTTGTTAGAAGTTAGAATGGTGTTCGACGATTTTGAGTCGTAACAATGTATCTCGAAAGCCAAATGCTTTAATTTTGATGTATAAGATGTTCGGGGTGAATGTTTCGAAACGAAATTATTTTTAAATTGTAAATATGTATATAATTTGCGCGTTATATTTAGCTATGTGTGCTTTTGGAAATATTGTGTTATATTCAAGTAAAACAATGAAAGATAGCTATGTCGTCTGTCGTCAATTCCAGCGAAATCTCTCATTTTCTTTTTAATCCGTAGTTTTATTTTCTATACTAAGAAATAAATAAGAACTTTAATGTGCAATGATTCATAATTCCCACATGTATTTGATATGTAAACAATTAATTTAAAATTAAAGATTACGAATGTTATTCAAAGTTGCAAAAAAGTTTCAAAATGATCATATAAATATGCTTTATTTATATAATATTAATTTTTCCTTACCTTTTCTTTATGCTCATATGTTAATTTTGATCACATATACTTAGGATAAAGTAAATAAGCTAGTCAGTTATTACTGTATTAAATATGCTTTGAACCTTTGTAGTTGTTTGTTTTGTAAGTGCAAAATGTGGTTAGAACATTTTCATAATAAAATTTAAAATTATAATTTGCTAAAAATTAAACAGTACATAAGCAAAAACTATAAAATTATTAATTTATGTATTTTATTTCCGATTATTTATTTCAACTGACTAAGTTTTAATGAATTTTTATTTATTTATTTATTTTTTTAAAATAAAATAAAATTCTGTGGTTTGTGTTTGATTGCAGCTTTCTCAGGGACGGGAAAATTTACGTTTACCTGTCAGAGAGGGAAAAAGTTACTGGTCCTGTGGATCCCTAAATTTTTTAATTTAGTGGTCGGATTGAATTTTTAGTGGTCTTGAACCAGCGGGCCACCAAGGATTTCGAATGCTGCATATACATATACGTTCATTTGAGTAGCAGCATAAAAACCAACCAACATCCATAATTTTGTGTGCTACGATTTCTCACATTTAAAGGTTGGCAAGCCTGCATCATGAAATTACCAATTGCAGGATGTTACATATTATGATAAGTGGGATTAAAAAACAATGACTTGCAAAACTTATGTTGAAAACACTCTTTCTCAGAATAATTTTAATTTCATTTTATTGATTGTTCTGCAGTTTTGTAGTTAAATGCATATTTATTTAATTTCTTTCTTTTTTATATTGCAGGGCTTTTAAATCAATCATTATACAGAAATCTTGGAGTTACGAGTTGAACAGCTATTTTTTTTAATGTAATAAGAAAAATATCTCTTTCTACAATGTGCGTCGTATCTTAAAATTTTTTCAGAATAACCTGGTGAATAACAGCAAAGTACAACAGCTTCATGGACAGATATAGCACCATTTTAAAAGGAAGATGCTAAGGATTAGAATACATATAGACAGTGCTTAATTTAAACCAAATCTCAGCTCTGGTACTTCTTCGTTTTTAATAAATATTTAAAAAGTGATTGGAATTCACTGTACTTCGTATCTGCTGTGCTCCTGAATCCAAAGGAACAACAACAAAAAAAAAGCAAAGCCCAAAATTATCTTTCTTTGCATTCTTCCTTATCAAAGTGCTTATACAGCACGCCACACATGTAAAAGCATGCGTTTTCTGTCTGAATGCCAACGGTGAATACCAGAATTAATTGCAACTGTATCAGCCATTTTTACTCGTTGTATTTTTATGTTTACTCTCTACATTTTGTTCCTGTTTATAAAATAGTCTTACTGATTAACATTTTAGTTTGACACAGTGTTGAATTTCACCAAAGCTTGTTGGAGCTTAGCTTCAGCGCCTCTTTAGATAATATTTAATTATTAGATAGAACCCATTGGCATTTTTAAATACTGTTCATCGAAGCCCACCAGAACAACGTCATGTACTGTGTTTTGCTAGCTGATTTAAAAAAAAAAAATCGTTGTTGATTTTCTGGAAATTTCCTACTTCTAATTTTAATGTTTTTACAGTTGAGAATACATTCTCATCTGTAAGAAGACGTGGTGGATTAAGAGACAATCCAGATTGCAGAGATTTTCGGTCATCTATATAATGTGTGATAGTTCACAATTTCACAAAAAAAGCAAGTCTACAAATTGTAGAAGTAATAATGCAGCAAAATTTAGGTGCAGTTTGTTTTATTTTTGCTTATTTAGTTTCACTTTGAGAGGACTGGCTAAAAAAATATTAGTATTAATCTTAGGAGAAATATCTGTGTATTTCATATTACATATATATAATGTTTTATTTTTCACATTTAAACTTTCTGAAACTTTTTTAAGATTTGAATGACAAGTTAAAAATGTTTACAAAAGTTACTATTAATAAAAAATAAACAGTCAAAATAAAAAAATTATATTAAAATTTAAACTGAATGTACTTTGTTATTATGTAGTAATTATTGTTTTGCAGGCTCGTACTGAGGGGGTAGAGCTGGTACAAATTACTGGGACCCAGCCCTACTAGAGGATCTGGCTTTGACCCTCGTTAGTTACAATATCCAACAAATAATAAAAATAAAATTGCTATTTTTATATTTACCTGTTTGTAACAGAATCCTGGTTCAAACAGAAAATTTCATGATCCTGCCAAAAAGTATATTATGCAATTAAACTTCCTAAGATACTACAACAACAACTATATTTTTATTGATTGTGTTTCGTCTTAGCATGTCTCATTGTATTATGATGTGGTGGGAGGCGGCCCATATTCGAATTACTACCCAGGCTAGCAGTCTTTCTGCACGCCCCTGTTTTGTACTAAATAGAATTCATAACATTAGAGCATATGATAAAAAACATGATAATATGATAAAAAGGGCAGAGTGCTGCATCCTTCAAATTTTTTCACATTTGAATATATTTTTCATGAGTTTTTTAAGCAAAGTAAAAAAAAAGAAAAGAGAAATTAGAATAATTTCTCCACCCTAGCTCAGCCGAATACTAAAATAAAATCATTTATAATAAATAATATCATTTGGTATATTTTAAATAACATAACTATAATTTTTTATTTATGTGTTGTACATTAAGGAAATTTAAATGTTTATTAAATTTATAATACAATTTTATTTCAAATATTAAATATAAATTTAGTAATAATTTGAATTTTCTTAACATGCAATACACGAAATTATTTAAAAATTTCAAATACATTTATTAATTTGAATTTTATATACATTATAAAAATGATTTAATTATGCTTAAGTATTACACATTAAAGAAGTAGAAATTGTTGTTTTCTTGTTGTAAACAAGAAATTTCGAATAGTATCAAAGATTATAATTTGTGAAATGGTTGAGCAAGAAAAAAATGTAAGGGAAAGGGGTTGTTTTGGTTTTGGTTTAATAAAAAATAAAAGTTTATGAAGCTAGAAAAAAGATAAGGGAATATTTTTCAGGAAATGTATTTGTTTGATACATAAAAACTAGAAATAAAATATTATCAAACAGAATGAAAATTATAAAAGACAATTTCAAAATAGCTGAATAAAATCCCATTTATCTCTAGAACTGTATGAAGATATTGCTATATAAAATTTATGAATTAATATTCGGCTATGTGGCCAAATCACTATTTGTTACATAACTACTACTGTTATAGATAAAGCATAATAAACACCAGTAATTTTTGGAAATTTGTTAATGAACAGATTTTCTTTCATTTAAACAGAAAAAGTATATAAATAATCATAAATGACTGACATAATGTATAAAAGTTTCATAAAAAAATAGAATGCATTGATATTATGAGAAAAAAAATTGATTTGTTGAACCATGTTTTTTTTTTTTGTCTCTCTCCCTTCTCTAACAGATATTTACTTATTGCACTTTTTGACATTTCATCATCAAATTGCCTAACACTTAAATTGTTGAACTAGATTTAGTACTTTTCTCTTTAATGGTATAACTTCATTAAACAAGGGGGAAAAGAAAAAAAAAACTAGAAGCTTACCTTATTTTTACAATTGTTCTTATTTTAAAAGTTTGAAATTCTGAGTTTTTTACAAGATTCTATATGACAGGTTAAAGATGTTTACAAAAGCTACTATTAGTAGTAAATGTACAGTCAAAATAATAAATATATATTAAAAATAAAACCGAATGTACTTCGTTATTATATAGTGTTTATTGTTTTGCAGGCTTGTACAGAGAGAGGTAGAGCTGGTACAAATTACTGGGGTCTGGCTTCGGCCCTCATTTTTAAAATAAAGCATAAAAAAAATATAATCGTACTTATTTACCTAAAAAAAATTTAGTTAAAATATCTAACAAATAATAAAAATGAAATGGCTAAAATTGCTATTTTTATATTTACCTGTTTGTAACGGAATCCTGGTTCAAACAGAAAAATTTCATCATCCTGTCAGAAAGTATATTATGCAATTAAACTTCCTAAGATGGAAACAACTATATTTTTACTGATTGTTTCTGTGCATGTTTCATTGTATTATGATGTGGTGGGAGGGGACCCAAATTCAAATTACTACCACAACCCACAGTTTTTCTGCACAGCCTTGTTTTGCACTAAATAGATTTCATAACATTAAAGCATATGAAAAAAATAATAATCAGTAAATAGTATTTACATATTTTGCTTTTCTCATTTAGAAATAAAAAGCATTCACAGCCTTTGTCATATATTTTAGTTTCTATACCCCTTTCTGAGAAATTCTGCATATTATTGAAATTTTAAATCAACATAGTGTAAATATTTTTTTCTTTCGTCAAAATAAATAAAGAATTTTAACTGTCAATTTTTGTTTGTGTGTTATTTGGAATTTGTATTGTATGATGTATTTGTTACAGGGAGAAAATAAATGAAATTCTGAAATTGATTATTCAATGGAGCACTTGTTATATGTTTATTTATTTATTTGTGTGCATGTGAAATTTAAAATTATCTTCAACGTAATTATCTTCAATAATCTCCATCGTGCAGATATTTAATAATGTTAAAATATTAAGCAATATTATATAAAATTATTTTATTATAGTGAAATCTTATGTATCAGATCTGTGTATTTACTTTCATTATTAAATATATCGCACCCTTTCTTCAAAAGTGCCACAACTCAAAAATTGTGATTTTTGAGTTATGGCTGCCATCCGGCTTTCTTTTCATGCCACTAACATTCACCTACAGTGCCAGATAGTGCACTGAAAATGCAGCTAAAAAATAACAGAATTTTCTGAAAAATTTAGTTTTCGGAGTTATGGCACTTTTGAAGCATGGATACATTGCGTTGTGGTTGCATATTTTTAAGACAGTTTCTGAAAAACATATATAGTGCTCCACTGTGTTTGGCAAGTCATTAAAGATAATCGATTCTCAGTTCATATAAATATAGAAAGAAAATTGATAAAAATTGAAGGTGTGCTATATCTCTTTCATTCTTAATTAATCCCTACCAAATAATAAGCTGTCCTTTTTATAGGAATATATCCAATAGAAAAAATGTTGTGAAAAAAGTTTAAATTTCAAGTTGTCCCACCCCCTTTTTTTTCAGTAAAAGAATAATGAATATTATTTTCTGCGAGAGAACCACAAAATATGTCTTTTGAAATAAAAATTCATAGAAACAAGGAACCAAATATAAACTTTTACGAAGATAAATATGTTGACTTTTGAATGGCTTCTAAGATGATTAACAATATTTAAAAAAAAAAAAATTGCAATTGAAAGTATCCCTTTAAAATTGACTGTTTAGGGATTTCCTATTAACCAGCAATAAAAGACATCATGTAAGGGTTCCGTTAAAGACAGGATTTTGTTATAGACAATTACTATTTTGACAGGTTGTATTCTATTCATATGACATAAATAACTATATTTATATAAAGACACAGAACTTGTAAAAATGGAACTTGCCTATAACGAAATTATGTCTTAAACAGAAATGTTCCATAGTGCTACGGAAAATAATACTATACAAATACACCTGATAACATGAAAATTTGTGTAAAACGAAATTTTTCAGCATTATTTACGATTTTATCTTGACAGGTTTTACTATATATATATAACCTGAAGGAAAAATTCTGGACACCCCCCCCCCCTCCCCAACAAAATCCTGGTTACGCCACTGAAAGACACCTTGTATACAATTACAAAACCTCTACAGATTCCTTTTATGTAGAAAAATTAGATGTTCTTCATTTATATAATAGAATTAATGGATTATTCAAAAGAAATTATGATATACGTGAATTAAAATAGATCTAATTTCATAATATATATATAAATGCTCAACAGAACCTTTACTAAATCTGAAGTAACTTTTAAAATAATTTATTAAAGCCTTGTAATATCTTTGAAAAACATTGCAATTTATTTTAATCTTTGATTTATATATTTTTTTTCATATTTTATAAATAAAATTATTTTATTTGCCTTATTTTTAGATCATTAATTTAAATCATAATTTATTTTAATGTTCAGAACAAATAATTCACACAAACAGCGCAGTATTATAAGTAAAAAGAATTTTATTTGATAAATATAAAAATATTAAAGCAAACAATATAAAATATATTTTTGAAAAAATTTAAGAAAAAAAAAATCAAATTATCCTTTTAAACATGGAAAAAAAATTGCTTCGTTTTACCACAACAGTTATTTTAAAATAGTTAAATTCCGATTGTTTCCGAACTTCAGATTCATAAATTTCAAAACAAGCAGCTGCCGTTTTTTTTCCCCTTCACTTAAATTTCAAAACAAGCAGCCGCCGTTTTTTTTTTTTCGTCCCTCATTTGTCGCCAAGTAAGCGATATATCGCCATATTAGCAACCTCGCTTCCGTTACGGCCGTAGTTCCCGCGTTATCCGCCGCAATCGCTACTGTCTATGCGTAATCCCATGTTAAAGAAATTGCCATTGTAGTGTATGAGAGTTGATTCTCTGAATAGATCTCCATACTCTGTGTCTCATTTGACCGTCGAAGCTTGTAGCGGAAAGACGTTTTGAAGCATCGTATCATAACACAATCCTTGTTTTTTGAATTTCTGTGTTTACCCATCGTTAGTATGGCTAGTCGACATCGTCTAGATGATGCCACAAGATGGCAGATAGTTGGAAGACACGATGCCGGCCAATCACAGGCTACCTGTTGTAAGGACCTCGGTGTTCCGTGAAATGTGGTGTCTACTCTGTGGAAACAGTTCACAGAGACCGAAACAGTGATCCCTCGACCTGATCAAGGCCTTAAAAGGGCAACAACGCCCGCTGAACACCATTATTTGAGACTTTTAACCAAAAGGGATAGGTCCGCGACAACGACTCAACTGTCTTGTCACCTGTATAATGCTACAGGAACATCCATTTCACGGAATACAGTCACCCAGAGACTTAATGCAGGTAGCCTGTATGCCAGGTGCCTTGTAGCCTGCATTCCTTTGACTGTGAACCGCCAAAAGTTCCGTCTAGCACGGTGCGGAGAACACCTGTCTTGGACAGAGGATAGTTTGGGGCGGGTTCTGTACAGTGATGAGTCGCGATTCAGTCTGGATGGCGACTCGAGACGTGTTTTCATCTGGAGAGAACACTAGAGTCGATATCGGCCCTCTAACATTGTCGAAAATGATCACTATGCTGGAGGTGGTGTGATGGTCTGGCAGACATCAAGGCAGACTGGTGTACCGACCACAATGTGTTTGATAGAGGTACTCTAACAGGTCAGCGGTACAGGGACGAGATCCTTGCACCCTCTTTGAAAATTTTCCGCGGAGCATATGGACCAAATTTCGTCTTTATGGACGATAACGCCCGTCCACATAGGGATCAGTTGGTGGACGAATACCCCGGATCGTAGGATGTTCAACGAATGGAGTGACTTGCGATGTCCCCTGACCTTAATCTCATCGAGCACATATGGGGCGCCCTGGGACGATCAATTGCAGCTTGAAGACCAGCTCCTACGACCATTGATGAGCTCAAGGGTGCGTTGGTGCAAGAGTGGGTGCAGTTGCCACAGATATTGATAAGGACCCTGGTAAGCAGTATGAAACGCCGATGCGAGAGTTGTGTCGTTGTTACAGACAATTATACACTCTATTAGACATGTTTTTCTCTGACTGACAGGGTGTCGGTCAGCTGCTGTGCTGGACACGTGGCCAGTTACCTTGTTTAGAGTGCAGGTTGTGCCCATTTTTGTTTTCCCATATATTGGTCTTATATCGAATGATATGTTGGCCAAGTTTGGTTTTATTTGCTTTGTTAGTTTTTTTTTTTAATTACAAAAAAACCATTTGTCCCTTTAATTGTTTTCACCAGTGTAGTTAAACTGAAAACTGCAAGTTAAACTATAAAAATTCAAAAAAGCCGCGGTCTGAGAGACCGGTAACATCAATAAAAGGTTAAGTTAAAATTGAATGATAAATCCATTACTGAGATCTCTAGAATTTTAAACCGTTCAAAGCGAGGAATATACACTTTATGGCCATTGATGATCGGACACTTTCAATTTTAGACATTTTGTCGAATATTTAAAGATATATTTGTCGGATTTTTTTGGAACTTGATGAAGAAGACTTTATGAAGAATATGTTCGTCTTCATATTTATCGACGGCGGTTCGATCAGAAGGACAATTAGGGGCCAACAAAAAATCAAAGAAAAAGAATAATGTTTGGGATCACCTTGTAAAATAAAATGCACGAAATGATCTATCGCTATAGCCTACGAATATATGGATATTGTACAATATATGTATTCATTTGTGGAAGAATAGAACGTATATTCGTGTAGTATATCGATTTTTTTTTATAAGTTCAAAAAAAAAATTGCATGTTTTTTTTATATCATTCAGGGTTTTTTTTTACCAAATTTAACGCCAGTTTTAGAAAATCTGACAAAATACGGTAGAAATAATATGGTGCGATTGGAATGTAAATATATGAAATATTTGATGAAATATGAGCAGTTGAATGAAATAATTTTTATCTGCGCATGCGCGAACGATAAAAAGTATTTTTATTTTTCATGATTTGACAGTCAACTCTATGGAGCAACTCATAAAAAAAGACAGTCAAATGTGATGAAAATTCAGAAATATATCGACAATAGACTGGGCTGATTTTTGGTTGTTCTCTAAAAACAGTTAAATAATAAGGGGTGTTCCATAAATTGTCATTTTTAATTTTTACTTTTTTAAATTTTCATTTTTTATTGATGCTTTAGTTCTTGGAAAATCACCAGAACGAGCCTATTCCAAGAAAAAAAAGAAGTACCAAAATCTAAGCATTTCTCCTAAATCTACTCGTTGACATTCATTAAGTACAAACTCCTTTGCTGAAAGCCAGATAATAAAAAAGGACAATTTGCGGAAAATCCCTTATCATTCAGCAGCTTTTAGAGAGCAACTAAAGATTAGCTCACTATATTGCCGATATCTTTCTGAATTTTCACGATATTTTACTTTTTTTATGAGTTGCTCCATAGAGTTGACTATCAAATGATGAAAAAAGAATATTTCTTATCGTGCGCGCATGCGCAGATAAAACATATTTCATTCAACTGCTCATATTTCATCAAATATTTAATATATTTACATTACAATTACTCCATATTATTTCTACTGCATTTTGCCAAATTTACTGAAACTGGTGTTAAATTTGGTAAAAAATCCTGCATGATATAAACATAAAACATGCAACATTTTTTTGAAATTTTTAAAAAGATCCATATATCTCCATGAATAGACGTTCTATTTTTCCACAAATGAATACATATATTGTACAATATCCATATATTCGCAAGCAATGGAACATTTCGTGCATTTTATTTTACAGGGTTATCCTAATCATTACTCTCTTTCTTCGATTTTTTTGTTGCCCCCCTAATTGTCCTTCTGATCGAACCGCCGTCGATAAATATGAAGTCGAAAATATTCTTTATAATCCTGAAGATCCAGGAAAATCCGACAAATATATATCTTTAAATATTCGATAAAATGTCTAAAATTGAAAGTGTCCGATCATCAATGGCCATATAGTGCATATGGTACTTGCTATTGCTAGAAATAACAATTTTGATCGAAAACTAAGATGCGGGTGACAACGTGTAACAAGTTTTCAGATGGATCAAAAAATTGGAAGGTCAGTGTCAAGACAAAATGTATCCATAGGGGAAATAAAAAATAATTTCTGTGTCAATGTCTCAGAGGACGCAATCATTGTTTTAAAAAGATGTATTGCAAACTGCGCCTGAAATCACACCATAAACAGGCCAGAATGGATTGAGTTCAAGAGTAGATATTGTACGGGAACAATATTTCATCGTAATATTCAGCGACGAAAGGGAATTTAGATGGTCCTCTAATGGCTGGAATTGCTACTGGCAAGACCTCAGGAAACAGGGGCGTACTTTCTTCAGTTAAGCGATAAGCGACAAGGCCACAAGTCTCTTGTGATTTTGGGGACGTTTGCCTTTAGTCCTTTATCTACTGCATTATGATCTACTGGAAATTTTTTCATGGAATTTTTTTTTCAGATGCTACAATGAAAATTAAAGGATATACATAAAAAAATACTCATTCATGAGAAATTTAATTCGTTAGAGGTGATTAATTAAAGTGATACTTTAAAGTACCGTCAGTACCTACACACTATACCTAAAATATTTTCTCGTAACAGAAAACCCACATGCTATTTTAAATAAAGTTTAAGTTCTTAGAAGTAGTAAATAATAAAAATACATTCGCAAGTTAACAATAAAAAAATATTAAATTGATATAGTTTTATTTTACACATGAAAAATGTGCAAAAATTCAAATTTGATGGCATTAAAAAAAAGCTATTTTTTTTTAGGTTTTGATCTTGTTAGCAGTCCTTTAGTTTGCGCCTGTATTCCATGGACAACATGTTCTCTGGCATCTCCCCATATGCAATATATGAATTTACATATGCCATTTCTAGCATAGCAAAAACGAGCCGATGACACAACTTTTTGGATTTCCTATAAAAAAATAACAATGAAACAGAAAAGAAATACCAGGGAAATCATTACTATACCAAAATTTAGTAATTGCATTAGAAAGCAAATAAAAACGATCGATAACTACACAGACGAAAAGAAAACAAAAAGAAGTTCTTCTCCAACACTCAGTGTACTGGCGGTACTTATAAGTACCACCAAGTAATTCAATTGTTAAATCAAATACATACAACGTTCACCTAAAATAGCTATTCAGATCGTATTCCTAAGATCATAATGAACACATTAAAAAAATTCCAACACTTATCTTATATCCTTTACTGTGTTTTCAGCAATAAAAAGACAAGTGTGACAATCTCTACAAAATGTCGGCACAAAGCGCATCGACTATCTCAAAGATAGCCTCCTTCCTGGCTAAAATAACAAACCTAGAACTACTGCTGCCATGTATCTTGAAAAAGTGGAGTTAAAAGAGTGTTTTTGCAAAGTACCATTAGAATATTAGTATAATATTCACTATGGGGTGAAAGAGTGTTTAAAGTGCTAAAGTACTTATAAGTACAGTCACTAGATAAAGGGTTAATGTCCAAATCGCCCTGGCCTTTATCCATAGGAAACAACATTCAACAAAGTATCAAGAGATACTAGAGAAAAATCTGCTTTCTTTTGGTGACATCTTAGTGGGTTTTCAGTGGAGATTTCAGTACGACAATGCGAACAATCCGTAACTCACATAGTACAAAACTGTGGCTTTCCGTGCAAAGTGTTAACATCTTAGAGTGGCCAGCTTTAAATCCAGTCTTAAGTTCAATTGAGGCTATTTAGGTTACTTTAACTTCTGAAGCATACAAGAATGGAAAGCAATATTATTAGTCCATTAAAGAACTAAAAGTGGGCCATTGAAAAAGGCATGGTTTTCTTCACCAACCATAATATATCAAAAACTGAATTACTCGTATTTAATGGAACTGCGATTATTTGAAGTCATACAAAACCAGGGAATACTATTAACCCTCTCGCGATTTCCACGGGCAACGTAAAAGCAGCAAAATTTGCGCAAATCACGATTTCCGCGTTCTTGTTTTTAATGATCTAATGATCTTGTTTTAAATGACAAACATAAGCACCGCGTACCACGAAGTAGATTTCGTGTACATGTACCAAAACTTTTGCCAAAATTTTAAAATCAAATTAGATTAGCTTCAGCTTGACATCGTATAAAAATTTGCTTTTTATAAGATTTTATATTTTCTTATGAGTTCTATATCATTCGTCGCATGACTGACTCAACCACTATATTACAAATTAAGTGTAGAATGATCTTGATCAGAAAAGAGTCATATCAGATGAAATCTTCTTAAGGAGTCACACTACCTTTAAAGATGCCAAAAGTCAGTTTTCTGATTTTCACTTATTGTCATTCGTTAACCCACAAACACATGTGCAGGGTATGACATACCATGAGTACGTACGATTTTTACACTCGTCACCAGTATATTACGAAGAGAATAATCTTAGACTTATTTTATCACAGAATTTGTAACAATTGTCTACGATTAAATAAGGCGATGATAATTATTTAGAAACATTGGTGGCAAAGTAAAAACCGTACCTGGTATATATCATAGCCTTACGCGTATGCTTCTGGGTTAACGAATTTCTGAACACTGTTCAAAAAGACTTACATTATTACCCGAGTCATGGCCCATTTTAAGGGTGTATTTCAATCCAAACTGCTTATTTTCTGATTTATTTTTAAATTCATTTTTGCTCTCAAACGCATCAAACTGGCAAATTACCTTATTTAGAAACTACATTGTGCCGTGCTTGTCGATTTTTTGATAAATGCAGAAAATATTACAAAAAATGTTGTCAAAGTTGGCGTTTTGAACCGAATTTTCCGAAGCAGGAGATCTGGGAATGAAAAAAAAAATGGTCACACTGAGAAAATAATTGTTTAAAAATCAAATTGTAATTAATTGAGCGAAAAATTAAATCACACGGCCTCTATACATCTCTTCAAAAATTACCTCAGCAAGTTCCATGTTTTTACTTTAAAAAATGAGTCTGAAAATGTATCAGAAAATTTCGAGCTGTTGAGGGTGAAAAAATATTTTTTCGAACACACCCTTAATAAAACTGGCCGGTTGAACCCCATAATTCCAAAATTCAAAACGATAGATCTTATTGCATCACGCATACTGTTGCTCAGAAATTGCTTAAAGAAAATTCAAGAAATTGTGACCATGCATACATTCTTTAACAGTCTACATGTCAAAACAAAGGTTAAATTTGAATTTCTGAGTAAAATATTGCGTTTAACAAAATAAGCAAAAGCACTTGATATTTTTTATTTTAGTTTAAACTGTATAGTAATTTTTAAATTCCATCAAAACTTTATATAAATATTTTGGTTTTAGAATCAGGAGCATATAGCTACCATAGAGCAGTTGGAGCAAACTGCTCCGCTGTAGCTTTACGCATACCAGACGCACAAATTACAAAGAGCGAAATAAAGAGTTGCAAAAATATTTGTATAACTTCTATTACTAACATGTTATTCTGGATTTTATTATACTTCTTACAATTGCCATATTCCTATCGTATTTTGTTAGTGAGAGTGTTTTTGTTTGCTGAAACATGTACCAGATGACACCAGCAAGCAAATGTACTTTAACTTTACTGCTTGAGAATCAATCTCATCAGTTGCTGTTGGCAAAATGGCCTTGACTGAGTTACATTGCAAAATACTGTGGTGTTAAGAAACCCAAAAATCTTCCAAGAAGTTATTCCAACAGAAACTCTCTTTAAAACAAGCCAAGCCTTATCTAATAGTAAATGTTTCATCATCTTATTTTGCAGGCCCCACCAGTGGCCGAGAGTTTCTGTTCTCAAAAACTGGTAGACGAAGGTGCTGGGTTCGACCCCAATCGCGCCCGTCGACCTAATCAATCGGAGTTTATCCGCGGTTTTCTTTGGAAACTTGCGGAAATACGGAATAGGTTCCCTTAGAAAGATACCCACGGAGTAGTCCAGTCATTTGGTAGAAAATAAATGAAAGTTTTGGTGTAGTTTTGATATTTGGTGCCTTTATGTTTTTTGGGTCGCTGAATACAAATCTGAAGTTTACCAACAAAATTTTACCCGGGAAACACATTTTTTTTTCTTTCTTTTTTTTTTTTTCAAAATACATGCAAAAAACCGACTTTGTTTTTTCAAAATAATTTCAAAACCATGCATTTTACGTAAAAGTCGGCAATGCATAAATTAAAGAGGATAACATTTCCTACATTTTATATATTGAAAGTTTTGTTACTCTGATCAATGGGTAAGCCATAACAATGCCGCAAAATGGATGTTAAAAGCAAAAAACTGAAAAAAAAAAAAAACTGAAAAAAAAACGGGAATTACGGCACTGTACATCGATGGAACTTGAAAACTAACCATTTTAAGCAAACTTTGACCATTAATGATACTAAAGATTATATGAGTGATTACATTGTATGGATCTGAGGTTTATTGTTTCTTTCATAACTAAAAAAAAAAAAAAAAAAAAAAAAAAAAAGAGCATACATGTGATCAAAATCTTCATTTGCTATTACAAAATAACAATAATAATTACTCAATAAGCACTGGTGGTTTGGCTGATAGACGAATTAACTGCCATAAATCTTGGGAATCAGGCATTAAAGACATCAACAGAGTTGTTGTTGGTGACTTTGGAACTGTCAAATTTAAGCACAGTGTGACGTGTCATCTAGACTCAGGCAGAAACCAGATGACCACGTAAAGTAATAAACATTTTTAATTGGGATCTCCAGATGCCTAAACTATAACTTAATATGTCAATGCTTCACAAAATCCAGATATGACTTGTAAACTGAATTTAATGATATAAACACTTGAAAAAGTGCTGAGTAGCACTTGTAAGAATTGAAACGTGGTCTACTACGACGAATCAATATACCACGTGGGTTGGTTATGAGATAGACTGGACTCTCGAAAAAGGGCCCCGTGGATGAGATGCTGCTTTGACGCGACCGACGGCGGTCATTATTGGTCTGCTGGAGGAGCGATCCGCTCCTAAAAAGATTAAATTTTTCTGTGTTAAGAAATGTATGTGTCCGTGTGTCGTCAATAAAAAAACTGTAGAAAATGAACTCAAAGTTCTTTTTATTTTAGTTAAGATTAATTCCTTAAGTTAGATTTTTATTGGCGTTACAACACCAACAAAGTAAAACCTCTTGCTGTAATGACCAGTGTAATACAAGTAGACAACGAGTTGATTCCTCACAATCCCACAACTTTGTTCCAACGAATTTCAGATGAAGACCTTGACGAGTTTTTGACGTATTATTCCTTGACGACCCTTATTCCTTGTCCCTGTTTGACAATGGCTTAAGAAAAGGAAACAAATCTCTCTACAAGGCATTCAAACAAGCGGTTCATTCGGCAAGGTTCAATTCGTCATTGATGGAGAGGTTTTTATTTAATGTTGTTATGTCTAAGAATCAGTCTTTTTCTTCAATCTGTGACAAATATGTTCAGTAAGTGCAGTCAAAATATCAACCACAGGCAATAGTTGTCTTTGATGGCTATCCTGATGATGTACAAGATGGTACAAAAACTTTTTAGCGTATGAGACGATCAAGAAGACATGCTTCAACTGACATATTGTTTGACGAAACAATGACTAACCATTTCCAAAGGCAAGTTCCTTGTTAACCCAAAAAACGAAGGTCAGTTAATATTTATGATGATTGACAAGTTCTCATCAGCAAATATTACATGCAAGCAAAAGATGACGCAGACACCTTGATTATAAACATTGGTTTGTCCTTGGCTCGATCAAATGAGACGGTTATTGTAGTTGGGAAGGATGTAGATATTTTGGTCATTTTGATAAGTCTCTGCAGGAATGAAAACTTTTTCTTTTTAAAACCAGGGAAGGACACCATTTCTCCAGTGACATTTTCTCCAACTAATACCGTGAGTTCAACTGTTGCGGAAAACATCCTCTTTGTACATACTATGAGAGGTTGCAATACAACGTCAGTACTGTTTATGCAAGGGAAAATGAATATCCTCAAAACTCTTGTAAAGAATCCACATCTTGTCGAAGTTGTTAAAGCATTCAACGACTCGAACGCTACTTAGGAGATGATTGCAGCTGCTGGGGAACGCTTCTTTGCCTCACTGTATGGTTATAGTGGGACAAATGTGCCTTCGCTAAACTATCTAAGGTATATTTCATACAAGAAGTCAGCCTTAAGATACAATTCGAACATTGCTGTTTAACTACCATACCATCTGCAGCTGCAGCACAACAGCATTCTTTAAGACGTGTATATTACCAGGTCCAGGGTTGAAAAAATGCTGAAGAGATGGGATGGAAGAGAACAAATAGTGGCCTTGAACTTGTGTTCACTGTAATAACCCCTGCTTTGTTGAAGCTTGTATCCTACAAGTGTAGAAAGAATTGCCAACGAAATTGTGGGTGCAAGAAGGCAGGACTTTCTTGCTCCAACATGTAGCTCAACTGCGAGGGGAATTTAAACAACATCGCAATGGTGTGTGAAGATGAGGAGGACGAGCTAGACCTTGAAACCGAGCTGGAAATGGATTGACCACCCAATGAACATGTGGGCCCGACGGAAGAGGAAAAAGTCATGCCACAAGGTATCAAATAAGAAAACATTTATTTTATAATATTGGTTGTAATAAAAACACCCACTAATTCCATACGTCTATTTTCTATGGTGTACATGTCGGTGAAAAGCAGGGACCTTCAAGTAAAAGAAAGCGGAAATAGGATTTTTTGTTTTTAAGTAAATGTACTTATACTAATGTGCATAATTATTTATAATTAAATAAGTATTCATAATGAGTCATCGTATCTATTATCAGCAGCTTCATTGTAAAATGCAGTCAATCGTATAATCTTTAGTATCATTAATAGTCAATGTTTGCGTAAAATGGTTAGGTTTAATGTTTCATCGACTTTCAGCGCTGTAATTCCCATTATTTCAGAATTTTTTGCTTTTCACACCCATTTTTGCGGCTCTGTCACGACTAAACCATGATCAGAGATAAAAACTTTTAATACATAAAATGTAGGAAATTTTATCCTCTTTAATTTATGTATTTCCGACTCTTACGTAAAATGCATAGTTTTGGAGATATTTCGAAAAAACAAAGAAAAATCGGTTTTTTACACGTTTTTAGCAATAATAATAATAATAATAATAAACGTGTTTCCCGGGGAAAATTTTGATGGCAAACCTCAGATTCGTGTTCAGCGACCCAAAAAACATAAAGGCACCAAATATCAAAACTACTCCAAAACTTTCTTTTATTTGTCCTTTTTGAGCACCTAATGCGACTAGAGGCATTATTTTGTAAATATTACTTCTTTTCAAGTTCTATAGCTTTAAATTAACATAAAGCACCGAACATATAAAGGTAAAACTCTTATAACTTATTCTTATTATTTCATTACTATTGTGGAACCGCACATACTCATACCTTCATATGGAATAAAACAGCAGCCTTTTTTATTATAAGTCCGAAGATATTGCCTCAATTTATTTTAATTGTTGCTATAATATTAAAGAAGAAAATATATATTAAGATTTCAAGGAAATAATTATTTTCTGAATGTTATATTTTTATCAAGTGAAAGATGATATAAAAGAAAAATTCCAAGAATTGTTCTTTTGCTTTAAATAAAAAATTATTTTTGAAAAGAAACAATTTTTCTTTAAATTCTATTTTACAGCATACATTTTTTTCTTCTTTTAAATAAAGAATTAGAATATTTAAGAACACTTTATTTTGAAATCAGAAGTAACTTGAAATTTTTCTCAAGAATTTTATTTTGTTCTTTTTCATTATCACATTTGTGTTTATTCTTTATTCTCATATATGACTAAGATAAATATTTTATATTTTCTGTGAAGTAATTTAATAATATTGTATCATAATGTCTAAGTTTAAATAATCTCGTTATGTTGATAAGTTAACTGACGATTATTAATCAGTACGGAAGATCAAATAGAACAATTGTCAATCAAAGAGGGACTGTAGGATGTTGTATTTGAAATTAAAAAAAGAAATGACTAGAAATGGGATAAAAATGGTAGAAATGCTTGGGTATATTAATTTGTTTAAATTTAAATATCTCAGACTCACAAATTGTTCATGTTTGCCCTCATATAAGTGCAAAAGAAACATATAACCAGTTAAAATTTGTCCACAAAAGGGCTAATTTAACAAATAAACTCTATCTTCTGCGGAAATTGTATTCGATTAAATATAATAAAAGTGTGAACAAGATGATAACTTTGTTCATTACCAAATTCCTATAGTACTTTTATAACAGCTATTGAAAGTAAAAGTAAAACTGGACTAACAATAAAATATGTTCAAAACAAATTATTTTATGAGCATCTTAGAAGAATTTAAATCAAACAAATTTTAACAAAATTTAAATCAATTTCTTTAAAAGGGTAATAGTGATAACCTAAGCAAAAAATCCGTTCTCATTGCAAAAAGAATAATCACAACCGTGGTGATTATTTTCATTTGAAGGGTCATAATACTAATAAACAAAAAATGCAAATTTTTACTCAAGCTAGATCACGCCAGCAGTTTAAGAAACCAAAAGATTTTCCTGATTCTACTACGAGCAGCCAAAAAGGGAAATTAACAAAACGTTTGGGAAATAACAGAATAATAAAATTCTTCTGGTTTTGTTATAAAATCTCAACAAAAGGGAAATAAAAACAAAACTGTGACTTTTGTTATTAATTCAGGTGCGTCTGTTCATTTAGCAAATTCTTCAGAATTGTTCTCAGAATCAAAGAATTCAAGTACGGGAACAACTAATGTTGCTAATGGAACTAAATTAATTAATAAGGGGAAGGGTAAGTGTACTTTAAATATTGAAACTTTTAATGGTCAAACAAAGTTAACATTAGATCATGTATTTATATCCCTGAATCAGATAGTAATTTTTTGCCTGTCCTATCTTGCTCTGACAAAGGTTATGTAGCTGCATTTAAAGATGATATACAGGCTGCCCATTGTCACAATATCTGATGGCTAATTCCTAAATAGACATGTAGTTTCAATTACAAAAGCTTTTAAGCGAGGTAAAGAAGTATTTTAAAAGTGATTTGGGTCAATAAAAAATGTCTTAAAAATTACGAAATTTAAATTTTTGTACGGTCCAGCGATCTTATATGTTATATTTAATAAAAATTTCTATTACATTAAGAAGTAAGACGAAAAAAAAAAAAAAAAAAAAGTCCCATTCTTCTACGATTAAAGCTGACCGAGTAATAGTTGTTTAAAGTTGAAGCATCTTTTTTACTGTGAAATAGGGGTCATTCACAAATTTACTAGAAATTTAAATAATCGTCAGATTAAAAAAAAAAAAAAAAAAAAAAAAATTAGTAATTGAGAGTAAAAATTAACATTACAGTACAAAGTTGGAACCTATTTTCATTCTGACTTATTAAAGAAACTTGAACTAAAAATATAAGCTAAAAAATAACAGAATTTTTCTTAAATGTATGAAAAGCAACAGTCGCAATAAATATATATATATGTATATATATATATATATACATATTTTTAAATGCTATTAGATTACACTAGTCTGCATGATATCAGATGATTAAAAACCAATGACTGCCTTTAATGCATTTTTTTTTATGCTGATTACAAAACTGTTCTTAGTTTTCTTGTATCACGTGTAGTTTGTTTGCAATCGACCCGAGTTGATTGAAAAGATTCATCGCTGAGAACAAGCATTATGTGGTAATCACACATAACATAAATTTCCCTTCTTCACACACGAAAAATTAAAAGCTGGAATTTTCGTTGGTCCTTAAATAAAAAAATTGATGAAGGACAAGGATTTTGAAAAAACGATGAATGAGACTGAAAAAGACGCATAGATCGCTTTTAAATGTGTTACCGGAAACTTTCTAGGGAATAAGAAAGATCCAAATTACAGGAATATTGTTGAAACAATGCTGGAAATTTTCAAGACGTTGGGTTGTAATATGAGTGTAAAAATGCACTTCTGCATTCCCATATCGACTACTTTCCAGAAAATCTGGGACATTACAGTGAAAAGTATAAGGGAAGATGGAATGTAAATATGATGGCAGACTACTGTTGGATGTTTAAGAGGGACATAAACGATGAAGGAGGATCTGCAAGAAAGTCAAAAAGAAGAACATTTGTTTAATTGAACACTGTTTGCTTTTCGTTTTATTAATGAAATTTCATGAACTTATAAGCACGTTTTTTACAGTATTTTTTAACGTGTTTAATGAATACTTTGTATGAAATCGTGATACATTTTTGATTGCATTAATTAAAATATTGAAAACACAACTTCTTATTTTTTGTAAAATCTTGACGTGATAGACAAAAATGGAGGTTATTTCCGGAATCAGCATCAAAAATGGATTAAGAAAAACTTGTTCATAAGAAAACATCTGACAAAAAGTTTTAAAATGCAGGCTAGTGTTATCTTATCTAAAACTTAATTAATAAAATTTAAGATTATCTTAAAACTTGCTTGAAGTGACTCCCTTTGGCTGCAATGCAGAAATGCACACGCCAAATAAGTCCTTTTAATATTTTAAGCTCTTTGTACACGATCCCTCGAAGCATGCGCCCAAATCACCGTGTTCAGATGCAGAAAATTGGTATAACACATGCAATTCAAACAGGGTTCTCGCTGACTTTTTACGAACGTTAGAAATTTGGCTAATCAGAAATATAAAACATTCGTCAAATGGAAAAAAGTCCTTCCGGCCAGTGCCGGGAGGAAGAGGTAGCTTTCATATTCCTTATTTTAAAAAAAGCCAACTTATATTATTCAAACACACGAAGCTCAATTAAGTGGAAACTGAATGTAGCAGATTCAATACTAATTTTTATCAATACTAAATCATTATGAATGAGAATTTCGCGAAATTAGTCAGCTGTATCCAAGCTGCTTTTATTTAAAGTAACTTATATTTGGCTGCCAAATTCGGCGATTTCTTAAAGTGCCTGCAATTTTAAGACAACATGGTGGATGAGGCTAACCAGTGAACTTGGTCGAGACCTTAGTAATTGCTGTGCACATGCTCACTCACATCGGAATCGGTTGATATATACGAGTGCTGTCGCACGCAAAAAATCAGATTTTTCAAAATGTCACCCACGTTAAAAATTGAAACTGCTATATCTGAGCCATTTTTTAAGATAAAGACAAACAAAAAATGCTCCTGAATCCTTATATCAAGGTCAAATACTTAAGAAAGAAACCTTTTTCAATTTCTAATTTTTTTGCATCTCACTTTAAATATATTTTTTTTTATTTAATGGCCGCCATTTTGAAACAAGATGGCTGATGAAGCTGGCCAGCGAACTTCGTCGAGATATTGATGTATACAATCCACATGCCTTCTTCCATCGAAATAGGCGAATACGTGTGGTATCGCGTGACAAATACAAGATCGTTTCAAAGTGTTAGCCATGATAGAAATTCAAAGTGCTATAATTCGACCACTTTTTAAGATGTAAACAAAAGAACAAATTTTCAGAAACAAAAACTGCTCCAGAATCTTTGTATCAAGGCCAAACACATAAAAAAAATCTTTTTCATTTTCCAATTTTTTAATACCTCATTTTAAATTTTAAATTACATTTTTTTTAAATGCAACCCTTTTGAAACAAGATGGCGAAGGAAGCTGGCCAACGAACTCGGTCGAGACATTGGTATGTACTATGTACAGACCAAGTTACATTCAAATCGGTTCATAAATACGAGAGTTACAGTGTGACAAAAATCAGGTCGTTTTAAAATGTCAGCCACAATAGAAATTCAAAATGTTATAACTCAGCCATTTTTTTAGATATAGACGAAACAAAACCTGTTCCGGAATCTTTGTATTAAGGTCAAACACATACGAAAAAAATCTTTTTCATTTTCCAATTTCTTAGTATCTCATTTTAAATTTAATTTTTTTTAAATTTTTTTAAATGGCCGCCATTTTGAAACAAGATGGCGGATGAAGCTGGCCAACGAATTCGGTTGAGTTATTTGTATGTACTATGTACACACCAAGATACATCCAAATCGGTTCATAAATACGTCTGTTATCACGTGGCAAAAATCAGGACGTTTCAAAATATCAGCCACGCTAGAAATTCAAAATGCTATAACTCAGCCATTTTTTAAGATATATACGAAACAAAAACTGCTCCCGAATCTTTTTATCAAGGTCAAACACATAAGAAAAAAATATTTTTTCAATTTTCAATTTTTTGGTACCACATTTCAAATTAAAATTTTTCTTAAAATTTTAAATGGCCGCCATTTTTAAACAAGATGGCGGATGAAGCTGGCCAACGAACTCGGTCGAGACATTGGTCTGTACTATGTATAAACGAAGTTACTTCCAAATCGGTTCATAAATACGCCTTTTATCGCTTGACAAAATTCAGGACGTTTCAAAATGTCAGCTTCGTAGAAATTCAAAATGCTATAACTCAGCCATTTTTTAAGATATAGACAAAACAAAAACTGCTACGGAGTCTTTGTATAATGGTCAAATACATAAGAAAAAAATATTTTTCCATTTTCAATTTTTTGGTACCACATTTCAAATTTTAAATATTTTAAAATTTTTTAAATGGCCGCCATTTTGAAACAAAATGGCGGATGAAGCTGGCCAACGAACTCGGTCGAGACATTGGTATGTACTATGTACACACCGAATTACATCCAAATCGGTTCATAAATACGAGAGTTACAGTGTGACATAGGTCAGATATATATATATATATATATATATATATATATATATATATAAATTTTGAACGGAGGGTGGTTTCGGGGTCTGGGGGTCATGATCGATGAAAATATACCAAAATTTTTTGAAATCGCTTTCCTCCGAACGGCTGCAATAGGTAGCTTTTTGTAAAGAAAGCTACCTAAAAAAAATAATAACAAAATAAATTCGTCGTGAAACATTGAAAATTCGATTTTTAACCCCTTAATGTATCCCTCCTTTTTTTAATATGTTCTGAAATAGTTTCTGTAACTGCTTATACTCGTAGATCAGTTATTCATCTAAATTTAATACAATTCATCTAAATTTACAGAAACTAGAATAAATAAATAAATAAATAACGATATTCTAAATGTCTTGCGCAATCAAAAAAAAAAATAATAATAATAATCTGTTTTAACTCAATAAAATGTGATGAAATAAAATCTCCAATCCCAGTTTACTCATGATTTTAAGATATTACATTCAATGAATTCTGCAAAATTCAAATGTATAAACAACAAAATGTGCCAAAAACTTTATTTTTCTTGAATTCTTCGGCTTTTCATTGAAGCCATGCTTCAAAGGCAATTTCAAAATAGTACTGTTGCCTAGTGGGCATATTAATTACAAACTGAAATGACATTTTTGCTTACGTTGGATTTGCTGATGCTAAATTGAATTGGTGTCAGATTAATATCTTTAAAAATAATGTAAATAGTACACTACGATTGAACTTGATAAGTGGATCAATCGTTCAGTAATATAAATAAGAGTGTCGCTTGTACAGATACACACACACAAAAATGATGAGCAAAAATTGGGCACTCGCAATTTGGCGAGTCTAATCATGCATTTACTCGCCAAATGAAACATTTTGTCGTGATTTGGCGCAATGGCGAGTGGCAGCGAGAACCCTGAATTCAAAGTTTCATAACTCGGTCAATTTTAGTGTCAGTTGAAAGGGACTTTTCTTTTGTCTAACTTGTTAGTGTAATAGTTAATTTTTACTAAATATCATTTATAGGATATAAGGGCGGGGCGGAGACCGTATAAAAATTTATATTTCGTAACTTTTTAAGAAATAGAGTTATTGACCAAAACGACTTTTAAAATAATTTTTTTACCTTAATTAAAACTTTTTTTGGAATTGAAACTCTATGTCTATGACTAACAGTTTAGGAATTAGCCATTGGACACCATTGAGAGTGGGCGCCCTGCATACTCAATTAAAAAAGGTAACATCCTAGTGGCAAATGCAAAAGTTGATAAAGGTTTATATAGGTTGTAAAAATAATATCTATGAATGAAAAAGTATATAGTGATTCAGAGAAACTACCTGTTTGTTCTAATGGTATTATTTAAGGATCGATCGAAACAGGTTTTTACGACCGAAACCGAAACAGAATTTCGGTAATATTCCTAATTTTGGCCGAAAACGAAAACGAAAATGTCCAATTTTTTAAAATTAATTAATACATGCATTAATATGCAAAATTATTAATTAATTATACGTGTGGTCCAAGTTGGTTTTCTGTGCCCCTGACAAAAACATTTTATTTTCATATAAAATAAAATGTAATTAATTCATCGACGACACGGAATGATTTCTAATTATACGACTTTCATCTAATTAAAAAATGTTTTAGGTATACGTACCTCGATTTCTCTTTTATAATGATTTCTGTAAATGATCGTCTATACTAGAAATTTCTCAAAGAGTATTTGAAACATTTCTACGGTTTCAAACTAATAATTTTCTATTACTGTTAAGTTTGCAGCTTCTAATGAGCAAGTGAAAAGCGTCTTCAAAGTTTAATCATATATATATTTCTTGCTTTATAATTTGCTCTCTCTTCTTTATTCAGTCATGACTGATAATTATAAAAGTTCATAGCAATAAATAAAGAGTGTCTCATTTGAACCGATACAGCTCAAATGAATGAGTAATGTTAAAAAATTCTGAAGAAAGAAACGAGAATTTTGAAATACAAATAGTTTCGGCTCGGCCGAATTTTCGCCGAAAACGAATTTTCGGTCGATCTCTAGTATTGTTAGTCTTTTCATTGCAGTAGCAAAAATTGCAAAACTGAAATTTTGTCGTCAAGTGTTGCCATTCACAAAATGACGTCAGCGTTATTGTCTATGATGTCAGCGTAAAGGTCTGTTCCTGTCTCTTGGCCAAATGCCTTCTAAAATGACTATAGAGGCTGGGTCATAGAAATTTAGAATCTAACCAAGCAAATCCAAAGGGATGATTTGGTTTTAGTTATTACTGTTCTCACAATACTTAATTTCGAGTTACGTAAAAGCTAAGTTAGCCGAAAAATCATTTCTTAACCCTTCATACCCTGACGGTTCTTTAAAGTATTTGCTTGTTAAAGTAAGTTGTTAAAGTTTACTTGTAAAGTAATAATTTGTTATAAAAATTAATTTAATACATCGATTAGTAGTAATACAGTTTAGAATGAGTTTTAAATACTTTACTTTATCTTGTTCCAAAATCATTATTGATTGCACAAAACAAAAATATCTTTAAGGGTGTTCTCAAATCCAAAAGAGCAACTATCTGACATAAGTTTTCATTTATTTTTGTTCGAAAATGCATGAAACTAGCTGGTGTTGTTCAGAAACTATGTCATCGAGCTGTTTTTTCCATTCTTTTTTGCAAACGCGATAGATCTTTCAGAAAATAGTGTCAAATTGGACGTTTTGAACCGAGTTTCCGCGCGAACGGAGAATAATCACTCGAGAGCGGGCGAAAAACGTGCTTGTCACGTGATCAAAAACGCTTATAACTCAATAGGTAATTGATTGATCAAAAAATGAAAAAAAACATTTCAATTCCAAATCGCTTCCATGGCCAGTCTTTCTAATTTTATATCTTTCCGTTAAAAATTGAATTTGTAAATGTGTCTAAACATTTTGCGCTTGTTGATGAGAGCAGTTAAGAACAGCCTTAAAAGGGTGATTTCTTTTTCATTTTCATCTGTCTTTCTTGACGTTGAAAGTTTGTGGGTGAAAAGTTTCATTCGGAAATATTTCTAATGTAAGAGCATTATATTTGTACATTTCCTAAGTCTATAAAATACAAAATAATAATAATAATAATCAAAACAATTGAGTGGAGTTATAAATATTGTACAAAATCCCTATAAATTCAGATATAATTAATTAGTTTTAACTGACAAAATTCTGTTAAAATTTATTAAATTATTCTGTAAGTCTTGTAATGTAGTTTAAAAAATTCACGAAAAGTGTTTTAGAGAATGAAATTTTCATGAATTCATAATTTGGGACACAAAGGGTTAAAGAAACGCAATACAGAAGTGCAAAACCTCTTGACTTCGTATACACTGACGCTGTGCGGTCCTGCTGAAGCAGAAAGTAATGGGATTTAAAATATATTTTGTTTTGTTATGTTCTTTAATGATTACTTTTGATATACACAAGTATATTTTATTCCTCAAAGGATGAAGAATTTGATAAATTAAAAGAGTATGTTGCACCAGTAATGATTAAATTTAGATTGAAGATTAAATGCTTGCATAATGAGAACGTATTTGAATATTGTAATAAATCTGTGAGAGAATACGTTAAAAACTTAGGAATAATTCATTAAACAACCATTCCATAATCACATTCCCAAAATAGAGTAGCGGAAAGAAAGATTACTTATTGAAATGTGCGAAGCTATCTACCTATCTATATTATAATGGACAAACGTGTTCGTGCGTAAAGCTGACGTCATTTTTCGAATGACAATACATGACGAAGAAATTTCAGTTTTGCAATTTTTGCTACTGCAATTTTTTTAATTTCCAATTTCAGTTTTAAAACATCAAATGGAAAAAAAAAGACTTTCAACTGCAAATTTGCTTGAAAGCTGTATCTTAATTGACTGATTTATTATGGCTTTTAAAATAATTTTGAAGCGTGAATTTTTTTAATTTATCTCCATCGTGTGTAGGCTCCATTATGAAATAATCTACAGTCGGACCTCTATTTAACGATCCCCTACTTTGCGAATTTCTCTATTTTGCAAACTTTTCCTTGGAACCAAGAACATTTTGCGAATTTCTTCGCAAAATAACCTCCAAATAGCGAAGTGCATTCTCTATTTATCGAACTTTTTCTTGTGATCAAATTTTTTTTTTTCTCCCCATTTCTCAAAATATTTCTGGACATTTCAAACTTATTCTTTCTTTAAACACATTTTATGATGTTCAATGGTCTTGAACTGGTTTTACCAGGCGCCTTCTTTGTCAGCAGTGAGAATTTGGTAAATATGGAGGACGAAGACGATAATCCCTTAGAGTAACTTTTAAAAATGTGGATACAGTGAGAAAAAAAAAGAAGAAATTAACCATGATGTGCTGATTGATGAGTGTATTTCATTTAATTTTGAAATTGAGACCTCGGAAACGCTATCCGAATTGAATATTTTTGACAGTGTGAAAAATAAAAGCAATACAGCAATGAATTGCGATGAAGACTAATATGACGATGATGGAAATGATCATTATGGAGGAATTAACTAAACTCCGTATGATGAAATGTTAAAATCATTTGAAACAACCGACGCGGATTATAGTCAGAAGAAAATACCCATGAAGAGGTTTTTGGTGCATTGCGAAGATGCGAGACGTACTATGAGAGAAAGCACTTTTTTAAATAAAAAACTCAGGCAAAATTAACAGAGTTTTTCAGAAATTATAAATTTAAGGACGCATATGTTAATGTATGGTTAAAATTATTTGTTATAATAATAATAAATGCGATAATGTCATATGCGATAATGTCAGT
Organism: Maratus speciosus; assembly: GCA_963932465.1. Classification (NCBI taxonomy): domain Eukaryota; kingdom Metazoa; phylum Arthropoda; class Arachnida; order Araneae; family Salticidae; genus Maratus; species Maratus speciosus. Next base: position 344,807,146 of record OZ010793.1, read on the forward strand.
GTAATAAATGCAGAAAATACAGTGTATTCCCGGACAACGTTTTGTTTACCTTGCAGATTTCAAAGATTTAAACACATAGGAAAAGTGAATTGATGATGGATATTGGTGGGTAAAATAAATAAAACAAATCGGTATAATTTATAAAAAAAAAAAAAAAAAAAAAAAAAAAAAAAAAAAAAATGTGATTAATTACTTTTAGTAAAAATATTTAGTGCTTATGAATTTAAAATCTGTTTTATGTAAAAAAGTAGTTTAAAGTATTTTAAACTGTGAATCTCTATTTAACGAATTTTCCATATAACGAACTCTTTTCCGGAAATTAGCAACTTCGTTAAATAGAGGTTCGACTGTATTTCCACTTAAAACAATATAAATAGTTCAGCATTTATAATTGGCTAATTTTTCATAACGAAATTTAATTAAAATATACATAAAGCACAAATAATTGTACAAAGTTTACTTTTAGGTGAATAAATATAATATAAAGATATTTAAAATACAAATTTTAAATATCTCAAAGTACTTCCGAAAAACCTAGAACGTTTTCGACCGTTACAAGGCCGTCTTCAGTAGGATTTAAATATTGTTATTATTTTCTTTGCGCTTATTCGAGAATTGTCCAGAAGGAAACATTGTAACTTAAATTTAAATGTTGTAAGTCCGATGACATGCCAGATAAAGTTATTCAAATTTTCAACAAAACGAGCTTTCATCTATTATGCAGCAAAAAAAATATTTCTCTAAGCATTTATAAAATGCTTTCAGATAAATTCGTCAAAACAAAGTGATTTTTGTATAAGTTCACCCAAATGACGTCATTTCTACTAGCTTTGAAATTAGAATCCAAATTTTGGATGAACGAAAAGCTTTTTGCAAATAAAGTTAAAAAATATGTGAATTATTATGGGAAAGCTTTCGACTTAAATTGTAAATATAATTTAATATTTGAAATATTGTATTTAAGAGGCTACTTCAGTCAAAGGAAAAGACCCGTTCGCTAATGCTAATCCTATGGAAGAAATTTATAAAGATATCTCGGTCGCATTTCAATGTTTTTAAATAATTTCTTTTGCATTGAATAGTTGAGGTTGATCTGTACAAATGCCGCTGTTTACTTTTTCGATTTTGTTTACAGGTATTTCTTATGAGAACACTTTCATTTTCGGAACCGGTTTCGAAAGTAAAAACATCCTCATAAAAAATATCTGCAGTCAAAATCGAAAAAGTAAAAAGCGGCCTGCATACAAATCCATCTAAACTATTCAATGCAAAAGAAATCATTTAAAAATATTGAAATGCGACCGAGATATCTTTATAAATTTCTTCCATAGGGTTAGCATTAGCGAATGTGTCTTTTCATTTGACTGAAGTAGCCTCTTAATAAAATTAATACTCTGCCTTCTAAATTTACAATAAAGTTAGATTTCTTTTCCCCCAATAGAATCGAATGATCTCATGCAATTCAAAAGCAATACATCAGGTTGCCACGCAACTGGTGCTTATAAACGCCAGGTTACCAAAAATATTTCTGGTAGATGCCATAGCTACAGTATCCTATCTACAAAACAGTTTACCCACAAAATCAGATGAGAAAATACCATACGAACTGTGGTTTAGGTATAAACCTAATTTGATCACCTTGAAAAGCGTTTGGATGCAAAAAATATGTATATGATTGTTGGTTATGATTTAGAAAGCAGGGGATACCGAATTTACACAGATGGAATAAAAATAATAGTAAGCAGAACAATATTTTTTTTTTTTTTTTTTTTTTTTTTTGGAAAATTTGAGCTATGTGAATTTTTTAAAGAAAATCTTGAATAAAGAACACAAGATTCAATGCATTTCCTTTTTTCAGAAGGAAATCTTGAAAATTATTGTGGAGATATCCCAATAGATGAAAAGGCTGTAGAAGAAATACAAACCGATTAAAAATCAGAATATAGCTCAGTAGAGAAATAAATTGAAGATAATTACCAAATAAAGAAGCAAAACGAATTCAACCAGACACATTTCTCTTCTCATAAAGTTGAAAACTGTCGATCCAAAAACAAAAATCCTGGAACATTTAAAGATGTCTTAAAGTTAGCAATAATAGAGCAGAAGAAATGGTTTCAATCTATGAAGGAAGAAACCAGTCTTCTGGAATTCATTAACGACCAAGCCGCAGCAAGCCATTTGAAATGAAAAATTTGGTATGTTTCACTTTAAGGGGGTCCGGGGCTAAAAATTCTCGAAAAAAAACCTCTAGAGAACAGGAATTCTGCTTTTTCAGAATTTAGTGTCGCCCGCGACATTTCCATTACTTCATTTTCTTCTGATGGACTGGTGGTTTCTATTATTATAAAACAGCCACTATAAAGGAAGCGTTTAGGTGAAGATGAAAGAGCAGTCGTAAAAAGTTAAAAATCTGATTTTCTGGTCAGAATGGGAAGGAGGGGGAGGGGAATGGCCTTTTTTTATTATTTTTTTTTTTTTAATTATGGCCATTTTTTCCCCCCATTCTGACCAGAAAATCAGAGCTCCAACTTTTTATGATTGTTCTTTCATCTTCACCTAACGCTTCATTTATAGTGGCTGTTTCATAATAATAGAAGCCACCAGCCCATCAGAAGAAAATAACTCGGATAATCTGGACTCTACTGTAGTGCAAAACATATTTCAATTTTAAGACTTAAAGCACACGCTTTTATTTTATGTAAAATGACGTCATTTGCATTAATATAAATACTTAAAATTAAATATAGTTTATAATTGCTCCATGTTTTATCATAAATCATTCATTTATATTTTTCTCAAAATAGCACGTATTTTCATTACATTTTTTCAGTTTTTATGGGGAAATGGCAACAAGAAGATATAATTGCTATTTTTCAACTATTTTTTCTTTACTTTCTACAGAAATGGAGTACTTGAGTTGCCAAAATGAAACAAATGTCGCTAAAACTACAAAAAAAATAATATTTCACAAACAAATGGAGATACAGTTTTCAAACAAATTGCATTAAAAAGTACCTTTTTTTCCCCAATACGACGGTATAAACATTGAAAATAAGCGATTTTTAGAAGTTTTAAAAAATGGTGTAGAGTATTTAATCGCACAATGAAACATTGGCTTTTGTTTTACGGCTGGCTTGTACAAGGTAACGTTATTTACGGGAGACGACATAAAATAAGCTGGGAGAAAGAAATAGCATACCGGGGGCTAAAAAAAAAATGCATTTTTTATTTTTTATTGTTGACTTAGAAAAAAAAAAATACTGAGTTTTTAGCGTTAAATAGCTCAAACCGCATGCTTTTATTTTCATTAGATCCAGAGATGTAACACCTTTTGCCCTGAGAAGCAATGCATCAACTGCCCGCTGCGAGAACTTTAGCTCCATTTATCTCAGAATGAATTTTTTCACGATTTGTCAACTTTAAAAGATTATATCTAAAGTTCCTTGCAATATATGGGTATGAAACTTTCAGCAGAGATTTTTTGCTATATTTCAACAAATTCTCTTCAGGATTTTTAATTTTGAGTGATAATTGTGAAAATATGTTAATTAATGCAAAACTCATTCATAAAATACTTCATTTTTTTAATTTTTTTTTTCATAAAATTCATAATCAATATTTTAAGAAATCCCGAAGACAAATTATAATGATACATTTTGTGTACACAAAAGTGTAAAAATTTTGTAAATAGAGTTGGTACTTCCAGAGTTCTTTAAAAAATTAAATGTATTTAAAATTAAAAATTTTTAATTAAAAAAAATATTTAAAAGTTTTCAGATATTTTTTACATGCAATATTCTTATTATATTGAAACATATTTCAGAAAAAAAAAATTCCTAACAAAATCTGTATAAATAAATAAAAAAAAAAGTAGAACTTTGAGCCCAGGACTCCCTTAACTCGGGTGAACTTCAGATATCAATGCCTTTTATAGCAGTTTAATTAAAAAGAACTTGGAACTTTTTTTTCCAGAAATATTTTCGTTAATATTTATATTTTTCAAAATCAGGAGAGAAAAGGAAAATTTCGTTAGTTAAATTTGAAAATCAAGGGAAAGGAAAATGCCTTCCCTTGTACTCTCCCGTGATTGATGGTAACATTTTGAGAAAAGTAACAATCAATGTCGATAAAATGTCCTTAATTTTCTCTTTTTTATCACTAGTGTACCAATATTATTTCTAACCAGAGCAGGTCAAGCATGAATATACAGTTTATTATTAAATTTCTGGTGACATAATGATTCTAACAACCACTGGGGTATACAACTGCCCATCAAAATTCTGAAACGTATTTGAGAGAAAACATAAACTCTAGTACTAAAAATGGGATTTCCTTTAAACCTTTTCCTCAGACAATTATCCTTCGATTTTGCATCAAAATTCAGTACACATCCCTTGCAACGATCTATTGCAGCGATTTTACTCTTTTTCTCTCTTTTTTTTCCCCCTCTGAGAGTGATAGAAAATGGGACCGATTTTGGAGTAAATCGCCAATTTCCGAAACGTTGCGAAAGGTACTTCGTCACACTTCGATGCTGCTTCCGAAAGGGCGCGAACCAAGGACGAATACGTGAACAGAAAGCGGGGGAGGGGGAAGACAAATGAAAATTTAACGAGGTAAAATTTAAATTTAATGACGGATACTACTACTTTTTTCCCTTGTAGAAAAGATATAGAAAAGTTTACATATATATATTTTTCCTTAGATAAAATGTAATTTTTTATTTATATTTCAATCAAACTATTTCAGCTTTGTTTTATTCTTTGTTGGATGCCTTATGACAAATATATGTGACCACTTTAGCCGAAAAATTCGTTTTTAACCCCTTGGGGACGAGCGACCGGTATCCGTGCCGCGTAAGGTGCTCAGAATCGGGGGTTATTCTCACCAGTAAATTTTTATTGTGAAATTACCCTTATGTGATCCAAGCATTTTCCCGATTCAATTAGGCAAAAATTTCTGTTTTAAAAAACCGGTGATTAAAGATTAAAAATTCTGTAAAAGTCGCTCGTCCCGAAGGGGTTAACCCCTCGGGGTCGAGCGACACGTATACGTGCCGCATGAAGCGCTCAGAATCCTTGTTTATCCTCATCAGCAAAATTTTACTGTAAATTTTTCCTTATTTAATCAGCGCATTTTTTCGATTCAAGAAGACACAAATTTCTGTTTTTAAAAAACGGTGACAAAAGACTAAAAATTTCATAAAAGGCTCCCGTCCCGAAGGGGTTAAGGGACATGCATAACGTCCTAATGATTTAGTTTGTTAAATTTTAAATTTGACGGAACTCCCCCTCCCCTTAATTATTCGTATGCTAATGCATTTGTGTTTTAAAAAAGAGACTAAACTATATTTTAATAGAGCTTATAGAAAAGATTCACTAAAAGAAATATTTAAAATGGTAAAAAGAAATATTTAAAACACCACAATTGAAAACACATTACGAAATTATTTTGTGTGTTTTCAACGTTTTTTAACAAAAGGAAATATTATTTAACTGGATCAGAAGGTATACATCTTGCAAGGGTCAGTGTGTACCGGAACCGAAACGCAAATTTCTGCTTTAAGGGGGGTCCGGGACACATTTTAAAATAATGTTTATTTATTGAGTTAAAATTTTGAATTTTTTGTGATGGTTAACCATATCATTTGTAAACAAAATCACGTGATAATTAAAAAAAATTAAATTTAAAATTTATTAAAAAAGTTGGGTAATTTAAAATCGTTATAACTCGAAATATTAATTGTAGAATTTCAATTTTTTTCCATTTAAATAAACAGAAATGTGGTTCAGTTTTAATTTCTATTCAGCATTTAAAATATATTAATTTAAAAAAACAATAACAGTATTTAAAGCAAAAATTTTAAAAGACTGATGTAACTGTAAAAAAAAAAATCATATTTACAAAAGTAAATATTTTTCTCAAATGCGCTAAATCAAAATTAAAGTAAAACAATTGAAAAAGACATGTTCCAAATCTGAACGATTTATCTTTAACAGTTTTTGACTTATAACAATTTAAATACGTGAAATAGGGAAAAACCCATCATGAAGAAAAACTCATTTTCACAAGAAGTCGTTTCCTTGACAACCATAGCTTGAAAGGTAGATTTTGAGAACAAACCAAAACGAAAAAATTAATATTTCCTGTTCTAATTAAGATAGAAACATGATATAAACGTCAATTTAAGCAGAAAATGGCAGAGAAATTTTAATGCCATATTTTTTTTCTAGAAAATTGGAAGATTTTTGTGTTCCGGATCCCCTTAATCCAACCCGAACCTGCCAAAAATATTTCGTCAACCCGAACCCGGAATATTCAAGCCCGAACCTTAAATGAGAGAAAATTAATCCATAATTTAATACAAATGTGGGAAAACTAGTTTACAACATTATTTCCTCTAATATCAATTTTATCTTTTTTTGTATAAAAATGAATAGATATACGCCCATTAAGAGGCTACTTCAGTCAAATGAAAAGACACATTCGCTAATGCTAATCCTATGGAAGAAATTTATAAAGATATCTCGGTCGCATTTCAATATTTTTAAATGATTTCTTTTGCATTGAATAGTTGAGATCGATCTGTATGGAGGCCGTTTTTTACTTTTTCGATTTTGACTGTAGATATTTTTTATGAGGATGCTTTTACTTTCGAAACCGGTTCCGAAAATGAAAGTGTTCTCATAAGAAATACCTGCAAACAAAATCGAAAAAATAAAAAACGGCCTTTGTAAAGATCAATCTCAACTATTCAATGCAAAAGAAATCATTTAAAAATATTGAAATGCGACCGAGATATCTTTATAAATTTCTTCCATAGGATTAGCATTAGTGAACGGGTCTTTTCCTTTGACTGAAGTAGCCTCTTAATATTCAAAGATATATATATATATTTTTCAGGACTTTTTTTTGAACAATCGGGTCATGTTTTCAATGAACAACATCAGAAAACAAACCAATAAAATTTTATTATAGCAATTTAGTAAACCGCTGTTTTCAAGATAAATTCATTATGGATGTTTTCCACTTAACGAGGCAAGTTGAGACCATTTGTGATGGCCAAGCGTTTTTCTTTTAGACATCCGATTACATATGTAGATAACCAGAGAGAAAGTTGGCAAACAAATATTTCCATCAACCAATCCAGAATTTTTTCTACTAGTTTTTTACTTGTTTTCCTACTAGTATTTTCCTCAAAGTTGCGACTATCTGTGTTGTGATACCTATAGTACGTGGTATAAAATCGGTGTATAGTATATACAAAAGGCATGAAGTTTTTTACTAGTCACTTAAGCATAATTCACAAACAATTTTAATTCTATAGATAGATAGTAGGAAGTATGAGAATGATTCTTGCCCCGGGGTCCTACGTAGTCTAAGTGGGGCCCTGTCTTTATATACAAAAACCAAGTTGAGTTAAGTAAAATAATGTAAATAGGTTTATTTTTTAGAATACACATTTCTCTTTTTTTCATGAAATATGAAAAAAAAAAAGTATGATATAGTACGAAAATAGTAATAAAATAAAATTTTATCTTGCTGCAGACATTTGCATATTCTTTTTCAATGAATAAACGCAGGGTTGGCACGGTTTAAACCATTCGGTTTTAACCATGGTTTAAACCACGGTTTAAATCAACTGGTTTTTTTTTCTCAAAAAAAAACCAATTGGTTTTTTTAGAAGAAATCTAATGACATTTTCTCTTTTTCTTTATAATTTAAATGTTTCAAATTATCGGATATATAAAATTTCTACTTTTAATACTTTATTTCAGCAATAAGCATTATAGATATAGTGGGTATAGGTCATGTTTACATGTATAGGATGAAAATTAGTATGTGTTGATGAACATATCTTTATTGCTCTAAAGAAAAAATTTTTAAATATGTGAATTTTTCAAGGATAAAATAGATTAAAACTACTCAATATTTAGTATAAAATATTTTCATTTTTAAAAAATGGAGATTATTTAAAGCAATCTGTCATAACATGCATGGCAATTTTGGAGACACATAACTATGCACATAGCACGATGATCTTTAAGAGGCTACTTCAGTCAAATGAAAAGACACATTCGCTAATGCTAATCCTATGGAAGAAATTTATAAAGATATCTCGGTCGCATTTCAATATTTTAAAATGATTTCTTTTGCATTGAATAGTTGAGATGGATTTGTATGCAGGCCGTTTTTTACTTTTTCGATTTTGACTGCAGATATTTTTTATGAGGATGCTTTTACTTTCGAAACCGGTTCCGAAAATGAAAGTGTTCTCATAAGAAATACCTGTAAACAAAATCAAAAAAGTAAACAACGGCCTTTGTGCAGATCAATCTCAACTATTCAATGCAAAAGAAATTATTTAAAAATATTGAAATGCGACCGAGATATCTTTATAAATTTCTTCCATAGGATTAGCGTTAGCGAACAGGTCTTTTCCTTTGACTGAAGTAGCCTCTTAAGATTTTGGTCAAGCTGTAAAAAAAAATTTTCTTGATTGGGGAAATTATGTTTAAGAATTAAAATCAAAATATGAAGTGGGATAATTAGAAGAGAGTAATATTCAAAAATTGGGTGCTAGTTATAGCATTTTAATAATACCAATCTATGTATATGTATATATATATATATATTTTTTTTTTTCTGTTATCTGCTGAATCTTATGACCAAAACTGTTGACTCCGAATTGTCACTGAAATTGTCGACCCCAAGAAGTATTTGAAATTTATTTTTTTAATAACTGTGAAAAAGAATATTATATTCACCAAACTACATCAAATGTTTATTACTAGTAATCAAAATATTTTTTATAAGGATTATCAGGGTATCAATGTTTCACTGTGTAGAGCAGTTTGTTCATTGAACCCAACTGTTTACTGATTCTGTTTAAATTAAAACATGATTTTTTTTTCAATTTTCCATATAAATTGACTGTAATTATTTAATTTAAATTATTTTCAAATGAAGTTATACTACTTATATATCCAACAATGTCTATTTTTATCAATAAATGTGCATGTATATGTAATATGAAAATATTTAAAAAAACAAACCCGGTTTAAACCAAAAAAAACCTGGTTTAAACCAAATAAACCGTTTTTTGGGGGGTTTTTTCGAAAAAACCTGTTTTTTTTGTGTTTTTTTTTTTTCTTTTTTCTTTTTTTTTTTTTTTTCTTTTTTTTTTTTTTTTTGCCAACCCTGGAATAAAGTAAGTTTTCCAACAACCATTCAAATCGAAATCCGACTTTTTGGATTCCAAACCACAATAATAATCAATTTCAAAAATTTCAACAGAAGAGGCAAGCGAGTAATGTTTTCTTCTGCTAGCGACAAAACGAGTTCAAGATCAAACCTATTTTATCGCAGAGTGGAAAACTATGCAATAAACATCGACAAAATGAGCTTAAAGGATATGCTTAGCCATCTGTGTTACGCGAGAGATGCAACAAGGTATGTGTGACGCAAGAGTGAGATGCTGACAAAATTGAAATATATTTGCCTGAGACTCACAAATTTAGCTCATTGTGAATATTTGGTGACTTAGGTGAGCCTTTTTCAGTGATATCTATAGTAATAAAATAAAAGCCCTTCCGGCCTGTACCGGGAGAAAAAGGTAGCTTCGTTATTGCTTGTTTTTAAAAATTCATTTAATTTTACTTTAAAGAACTAACTTAAATGCGTGATACCCGATATAGAAGACTCCAAGTTTTCGCCAATATTGATTTTGTATGGGAATAAAAATAAATAAAATAAATAAATTTTAAAAAATGGGTCAGCTACCGCCAAGTTGACTTTATTTATTGCGATCTATTTTTCATTAAATTGCGTAGTATTTTGTCAACGCCAAGTTTGGCATGGGTTTGACGCTGGTGGATATAACTATGTAGTTTTAAGCGTATGAGAGTTGGAACAATGGTTAGAACGCTGCAAGAAAATTTGCGAGAATCCACGTTCAATAAAACTCATAAATAAAACACATTATGGAGGAATTCCTTATTTTTTATCTGTTTTCTTGTTTCAAAATATCAGCTACCTTAGACTTTCAAACTGGTCTATCAGAGCCGTCCTTAGCGAAAGCGAGGCCGGGTACACAAACCTTTGCGCGGCTCTTCCCTTCCAAACTAGTTAAGGGGGCTGGTTACTCAGCTTCCGATTTCCCCTCACTAATGTAAAGTCTATGGGCATTTGATGTATTCAAATATTCAAAATATCTCCTCGTGAAATTAATATTTTTAACTTCTATTTTTTGTGTACAGTTCCTAAAAGATGTCTCTTTTTTTCTTAGTTCTCAAAATATTTCTAAAGTATAGACTTAATTTTATAGGAAGCGTTAAAATGTTACTCACAGTTCGCCCGCTTTTAACACATAAAATATTACATTCAGCATAAATTTTTGAAATATTTTGAAAACTAAGACAAAAAAGAGCCATCCTTTAAGAAGAGTGCGCAGAAAAAAGACGTTAAAAATGTAAATTTCCGAGAAAATATTTTAAATATACGAATGCATCAAAAGTCCATAGACTTAACACATTACTGAGGAGAATTCGGAAGCTGGGTGACCAGCTCCCTTACTTCACTCCCATTTCTTCAATGTTGCCAATTTAGAAGACTTTTTTAAATTCATCTACCTTAATTTTTGAATAGTAATTTTTGCTTTATGTAATGACCGACATTCCGTGATTTAATAAAGTGAAGGTAAGACCATATACAGTGGCGCACCCAGAATCTTTTTTTTTATTATTTATTTATTTATTTATTTTTTGTAAATTAGTGATATTGTAGTGTCATTGTATTAAATTAGAAAAGAGAGAGAGACAGAGAGAGAGAGAACATCCCCATATTTTTTAATCGCCACATTACCGCAAAGAGATGCGAAAGAGGGGCTGGAATTTCGACTGGAGATCGAGTCTACTTTTCGAATTTGCCTACAAACTTTTAAATAGAGTTTATCTACATATAAAAAAATGTATCAACATTGAATTTTTCAATGGTAACACCCATTTGTATAATTTTAATTAATTTTCAGCAGTGAAATTACGCCCGAAATTATTGAATATTATATACGTGAATTTTCACATTGCTTTATGTAATTGTGTAATTATGTAAACCGCAAAACCAACCGAGTTCCCGGCTTACACATTTTTCACGCTGTTGGTTTTACTCTTAGTTAGCAATGCAAAAATTCACGTATTTAATATTGGTAATACCAACTTGTGACACTATTTTTTAGTTCTTTTGATCAAAGTAGCCCGGAAGAAAGTAGTTCTTTTGATCAAAATAGCCCGGAAGAAAGCACCGATTGTATACTTTTTCATAAATATTCGTAGATTTAGATGAGTTCAAACTTTACGAATGCTAATGTTAATTATACGTGTTAAACTTATATTGATTATCCTTCGCTCCCCCCAAAAAATCATCAGATTGAACTTTTAATACGATCCAATGCATAGACCCTAAGGCATTTCAAGCTTTTATTTAAATTCAAAAACAAAATTTTAATTATGAAAATTATTTAATAAATTCATGTTTAAAAATTATAAATTATGATCGACATTCACAATTGTAAACTAGATGGATGTGGCAATAACAAAACTTTCTTCTATCTCATACATGTTAATAGTTCCTGAAAAACCCGGTTAGGTGATTTACACCAAAATCTACTCAGCAACAACTTATGTCAACTTTTAAATGAATCTGAAGTTTCATGAAAATCCGTGCATTAGTTTTTGAAATAGAGCTATTGCGGAAATTGTAGCCACCTATTGGGCGATTTACACCAAAAAGTTATCAGCACCAAATTATATCAAGGCCTAACTGAATCTAAAGTTTTCTGAAACTTCGTGCATTAGTTCTTGAGATACAGCTATTGCGGAAATCTTGAAAAAGGTAGCATAGCAGCGCCACCTGTTGGGCGATTTACACCACAAACTAAACAGCATTAATTTATATCAGGGACTAACTGAATCTGAAGTTTGATGAAAATTCGTGCATTAGTTCTTTAGATGAGTTATTGTGATAATCATAAATAATACAGCATAACAGCGCCATCTGTTGAACGATTTATACCAAAAAGTAATCAGCGCCACTTTATATCAGGGACTAACTGAATCTAAAGTTTCATTAAATTCCGTTCATTAGTTCTTGAGATAGAGCGCTCACAAAATTTGTGTCACATACAGACTGACAGAGTGACTGACATTTTGTAAAAACATGTTTATTGGGATCTCCGATCCTTAAAACATATAAATCAGTCGAAAACCGGAATTCGAAAATGTTTACGAATCCGATACTTTCTTCTTGTAAAGATAGAAGAAAGTAAAAACATGAGTATGTAAGTGCTCATTCCAATAATTAGTTTTCGAGATATACATAAATTTTACCCTTCTGATGGCCTAAAGGGGCCTTTCACAGAACAGAAAAAGTTAGAGGTTAACAGGGGAAAAAAATAGTATTTTATTACATATAAAAGCGAGTTTGTTTTTACAATAAAAATTTCAGCATAATTTTTCTGATAAATAATTGAATGCTCACTCTAATTGTAAGATTTTTTAATTTTTCTAAATTTACGGATAGACCCCTAACACAATTTCTTTTAGAATTCGTTGAACATGTAATAAAAAGTACATAAACAATCCTTTTTTTCCGGATTGCTTGATTCAAGGAACTCAAATATAGGGTCAAATATGGATTTACTATTGGAAAATTTAAAATAATTGTTCATTTTTAAGTAGTAAATTTAAAGTATTTTTCTTGTTCAGGGTGATATACCATCACTTAATTTATAATACTTCAGAGACACTTCAATCTGTTAATACCAAAAACACTGTTTGCCTTTTTTTTTTTTTTTTTTTTTTTTTTTTTTTTTAACCTTGCATCTTTTCGTTGTTTTAAGATTTCTAAGAGAAAATTATTTTGCAATAATGCAGCTGAAAGATAAATTATTTTAACTTGGAAAAACTGTTTGTCATAATATAATTTATATGTATGAGCATCAATGTGCCCAATTTCTTTTTTCTTGTGAGGTAGTACTTTCAAGACCTCACAAATGAAAACTTTTTTTTTTTTTTTTGCTGGTGAACTTGAATTCGCATACGAGTGTCCTTCGGTGCCGTATTTCTGATAAGATCACAATATGAGAACAGCGATTAATCCTCGTTGGCAATTGCTTTCAAGGTTTCTTACCACATACATTAAAAACTCATATTTTTCATATAATGTTTTTGGTGATTTTTCTTAAGTCATATCGCATATTGTTTATTTGAAATGGGGACTTACGAATCGACAAAGCACACCGATTAAGAGAATTAAAGGCTATTGCGAAATAACCTTTTTCATTCAAGGGCAGTTAAATTTTTCACGTTGTTTTGGAAACTGTCTATTCGCCAAGATTTAAAATAAGAATAAAAAAATCATGCATTTGGTATACATTATTAAACTCTTTCCAGCACTAACGGAATATTGTTAAGAAATTTCGTTTTTTTCATACAATGGTGATACAATGATGATACAATGGGATTTATGAATCCACAAAGCACACCGATTAAGCTAATTAAAGGCGAAATAACATTTTTCGTTCAAGGTGATTTAAATTTCTCACGTTATTTTGGAAACTGTCTATTCGCCAAGATTTAAAACAAAACAAGAATGAAAAATCATGCATTTGGTATAGATTATTAAACTCTTTTCAGCACTAACAGAATATTGTTAAGAAACTTCATGTTTTCATACAATGGGATTTGCGAACCTACAAAGCACACCAATTAAGCGAATTAAAGATTGCGATATAACATTTTTTGTTCAAGGACAGTTAAATTGTTCACGTTGTTTTGGAAACTGCCTACATTCGCCAAAATTTTAAACAAAACAAAAATGAAAAATCATGCATTTGTTATAGATTATTAAACTCTTTCCAATACTAACAGAATATTGTTAAGAAATTTAATTTTTTCATACAATGATGATACAATTGGACTTACGAACCTACAAAGTACACCGATTAAGCGAATTAAAGATTGTGATATAACATTTTTTGTTCAAAGACAGTTAAAATTTTCACGTTGTTTTGGAAACTGCCTTATATTCGTCAAAATTTAAAACAAAAAGAATGAAAAATCATACATTTGGTATAGATTATTAAACTCTTTCCAGCACTAACAGAATATTGTTAAGAAATTTTATTTTTCCATACAATGGTGATACAATGATGATGCATATGCAATGTGATTTATGAATACACAAAACACACCGATTAAGCTAATTAAAGGCTATTGCGAAATAACATTTTTCGTTCAAGGTGATTTAAATTTCCCACGTTGTTTTAGAAACTGTCAATTCGCCAAGATTTAAAATAAGAATAAAAAATCATGCATTTGGTATAGATTATTAAACTCTTTCCAGCACTAACAGAATATTGTTAAGAAATTTCATTTTTTCATACAATGATGATAATCGACAAAGCCCACCAATTAAACGAATTAAAGATTATTGCGAAATAAAATGTTTTGTGCAAGGGCAGTTAAATTTTTTATGTTGTTTTGGAAACTGTCTATCCGCCAAGATTTAAAACAAGAACGATAAATCATGCATTCGGTATAGATTATTAAACTCTTTCCAGCACTAACAAATATTGTTAAGAAATTTCATTTTTTTATACAATGAAATGAGTTAACTAAATAAACAATTTAAAAAATGCTATGCACACCATATTCTATAGTAAGCATCTTGTAGTGTACTTCTGTGATGTATATTAGTTTCAATATGATTGAAATAGTATAACGTCATTAAAATAGACTGTAGACGAATTTCCCCCCACAGATCATAATATAATGGAATTCTTTTGTGCAGACCTGTATATGATCTGAGTGTAATTTATACAAAAAGATTAATATTTTAAAAAAATTGTGCATAATATAATTGAAAACGCACTTTCAGCAATTATTTTATACTGGTACCGTAACCGAATTATTTTGTGTATTCCTGTAAACAGACGAAAAATGTTATGCACACCTTATTCTATGTTAGACATCTTGAAATGCACTTCAGAGTATTGTATATCAATTTAAGTACGTTTAAAATAGTATAACATCGTTAAAATACACTGAGACGATTTTCCCCCATAGATGGTAACATAACGGAATTATTTTGATTGTCCCTGTAAACGAAGTATAAATGTACACGCTTCCTTTTCGATACCGAACATGTCATGGGAAGCTTCAATAACATATATCAATTACACGACAATCCGAGTATATTTACATACGGTCAGAGAGACCGAATTCATAAACATTTTTTTAATTATGTTGGGAAGAGTTAAAAAAAAGGAAAAGAAAAAATATAGTAAGATTGAATATATATATACAGTGAAACATCTTCTATATATTTTTACATTTATGTCTGTGTACATTTTGTTTTCTTTTATTACATTAACACATTTTTGAGAGAAGTTTCCAATTCATTCCTGTGTTTTCTAATGATGAGATATTTCGTTTCTATGAGCAGGGTCTGATTCTGGATTTAGGCACAGCAGGCAAGAGCCCAGTGTCCCCAGATACTGGAGGAGATAAAGAAATTCGTGAAGCTAAAGAAATCTAAAAAGTTTATTTTTCTCCAGCTCAGTATGGCGTTGTTTCTTGTGTGTGCATCATCCCGCGCGCCAGGCAAACAATGTCGTTTATTTCCAGGGTATTTTGGGGCATTTTTTATTGATTGCGAGTGGGGTATTTTGGGGCATTTTTTATTGATTGCGAGTGGGGTATCTTGGAATCAAAGAAAGTTTCCAGATCCAGCAGACCCTCCTACACATGTGGTGCAGTCGATTATTGATTTTGGGAAGTCCGTGGGTTTGGACGTGAGTGGTGAGGATGTGGAAGATTTGGGGGATAAACACCGTGAAGAACTCACCACTGAAGAGCTGCAACACCTTCACTTAGAAATGCAACAGACAACAAATGAGGAGGATGAGATAGGGATGAATTTGCCTTCTTCAGAGATTAAGGACATCTTTTCTATATGGAGTAAGGTACAGGGCTTTGTGAGAAAAAAAACCATCCAAACAAATTTTGTCGAGCTGTGCCTGCAACTTGTTTAATGATAATGTATTGCCCCCTTTTAGGCAAATCTTACAAAGGTGGCAGAAGCAGACCACATTTTTGAGCAGCATAAAGCCCTCTGATTCTGAAGCTAGTCCTTCTGCTAAAACACCAAAAAGGAAAGTGACCCCAGAAATAGTACCTTGATACCATACGCCAAGAAAACTATATTAATTTCTTATTGTTTTTAATATTAAACACTATACTTATTCTCTATAAAATATGCTTTTGGTACATATTTTGGAGCGTTTAGAATGAATTAATTCGATTAAGATAGATTCATATGGAAATAATTGCCTCGGTTTTCGTCAGTTTCGGATTTCGACGATTCTTTTCGAGCGGATTATCGACGAAAACCGAGGTATCACTGTATAACTTCTTTCGAGTAACCATGATTGCGAATTTTTTTCTTTTCTTTAGAAATCTCAGAACCTAGTATAGTCTATTTTTGAGATTTAAAGACGCATTTATAAAAATAATCGGAAACGTTTCCAAGTCATTTTTAGAGTGTATTCATCAGTCTTCTCAAATCGGAATACCTGTTTTCAAGGTACCATCCATTCTCAACGAAACATTTTAAGCTACGTAATCGAATTTAAACATCCAAGAGTAACAAAATAATCTAAATTTTAATGTCAATGTTAATGCTGCCAAATTATCATGCTTGTCTGCGTAAAACATAAAATTTCATTATAATGATTCATTTATACCTATGCTTAATTTTGACTAATTAAAAGACTAAAGTGCTAAGACCATTTAACGCGTTTTCATGTTAGGACCCTAATCTTAACTATCAGTTGGCTCCCTTTGGGTCCTTTGTTATAGCTCCCTTAAAAATGATCTGATTCACTAGCTTTTTTTTTTTTTTTTTTTTTTAACAATTTCTTAGGTCCTCCAGTTACTACTACATGAACGACAAAATATTTCTCAGATTTCAGCTAACACCAATTTTGAATATTAATCTCCCCATTGGGTCCTTTGTTGCAGCTTCTTGAAAAACTATTCAATTTTATTACAATTTTCTGTAACATTGTTTTAGCGTCCTCTAGCTACTTTAACACTACCAACTATATTCCAGTTAAGATCCTGTCCCTCCCCCCCCCCCCCCAGGACCCGGTCGTTCTTTTTGCCCCAGCTTCCAACTTTTTCGAACATTAATCTCGTTTTTCCTTTTTCGGCAAAAACTTACGTGTACTCACTACAGCAGTAAATTAATAATCGCGTTGTTTTAAATGTAACTTTAGATAAAGGATTTCATCCGTTTATTAAATATCGTGTTAATGTTAAAAGTAATTTTTAAAATTTACAGGAGGAAACACCTTCCACCGCTTGGGGGGGGGGGGGGGGCATTCTTTCCTCTGGGTCTAAGGGCATAATTTCAATTGGATTTGGTTCATTCCACTTAGATGACAATTCGGTTACTTTCTGTATTACGAAATTTTATCTTAGGCTTTAGTTACCAACATTTTCGAGCATTAATGGCGCATTCTTTTTTCGGGTACTATGGACTTGATTACTACGAGATTCGGTTCACTCAACTTGGTTTTTGTTTGTCTTCAGCACGTGCGGAGCATTTCCCGTGCATGCTGCTTTAGGTAGCGGGATCCCAGGTTCGTTTGGAAAGAAGTTTATTGGGAATATACTAGACGCTGCGGAAGTCAATGGGGCCCCCGAAACTAGGTTCATTTAAAAGATTTTCAAAAGATATAAAATCATACAAACTTGAGTTTTGTTTGAGGCTCTTCTCAAATCCAAAGGATCAGCTTTCTGACATAAGTTTTAATTCATTTTTGTCCGGAAACATATGACACTAGAAGGCGTTGTTATTCAGAAACTATGTTATTGAACTGTTTTTTCCATTTTCTTGTAAATGCAATACATCTTTCAGAAAATACTGTCAAAGTTGGCATTTTGAACCGAACTTCCGAACGACAGAAGAAAATCCAGTTAATAAGGGGAGAAAAATACCGTGTCACGTGATCAAAATCGCTTATAACTCAATAGGCAATTTATTGATTGAAAAATGAGAAACACAGTTCGATTCCAAATCGCTTCCATGGTCAGACTTTCCAATTTTATATCATCCGTTAAGAAATGAATTTGTAAATGTGTCAAAACGTTTTGCACTTGTTGAGCAGAGCAGAGCAGTTGAAAACAGCCTTAAGGCTGTTCTCAACTGCTTTCGTCAACTAGCGCAAAACATTTTTACACATTCACTAACTTATTTATAAATGTAAAGGTACAAAATCGGCAGTGCTGACTATAGGGAAGCGATTTGGAATCGAACTTTTTTTATCCATTTTTTGATCAATAGCTTACCTATCGAGTTATAAGCGAAATGGGTCACGTGAGCGAGGCGTTTTTTCCCCCTTCCCGACTCTTTTTCTTCTCTCGTTTAGAAATTCTGTTCAAAACGTCAAGTTTGACAGCATTTTCTAAAAGATCTATTACGTTTACAATAAAACGGAAAGAACAGCTCGATGACACAATTTCTGAATAACAATACCGGCTAGTTTTATGCGTTTCCGAACAAAAATCAATTTAAACTTATGTCAGAAAGTTGCCCCTTTGGATTTGAGAACAGCCTTAAGGTTATTATAACGGGCCCCGGGCAACGCCGGGTGGGTCAGCAAGTACATTATAAAAACTATTGGGAAACGTTTCCGAAAAAACGAGTGGCGGCATCAAAAGGAACTTTGTTTTAATACAAATTATTCTTTAAATCTCCAAAATATAATGGTTTCGGTGCTTTCTTAAGATTAAGAAACCTTTTCGAAATCGTGGTTTACTCGGAAGAGGATATTGTATATTTTCCTTTGCGGTTGTAATATCTTTTTCTGAGTAAGAAATATTTGTACTTTTTTTTTTCTTTTCTTTTACAGCGTGTTATGAAAGCGATATTTTATCCCAGAATCGTTCATCCAAGCAACAAATCTCATGCAAATTCTCATTTACGTGATATTGTAGGAACAGAAATGTGTAAAATCTTAATTTTTCGGGTGACAGTTTAAGACTTTCTTAAAATGCTTTGTTGTATAATTACACAAACCTGCGATGGTTGTGTTTTTAAACTTTTGATAATTGCTTTTTATGCATATTTTAGCACAGAATTTGAAACTGATTTTCATTTTTTACCACCACGTCAGCATTTTTTGCAAATCGCACATTTCAAAGATAAGAAGTCCAAAAATAGCGAAAATCTGATATTATAAAATAGATGTGATGGGTGTGTTTTTTAACTTTTGATAATTGATTTTTATGCATTTTTAGCGCTGAATTCCAAAATGGCCTTTATTTTTAACCCTCACGCTATCGTAACCTGCGCAAATCGTAAGCACGAGGCAGAATATGAGCGATTAAAAGAAATAACTTCCACACATGGAATAAAATTTGCGAGTTGCGGAAAATCCTGAAGTAATGATTAAAAATGAAAGCCATTTTCGGATTCAGTTCTAAAAAATACACAAGAATCAATTACCAAAAGCTGAAAAAATGACACAACCGAAATTTTGCAAGCTAGTGTTCTTAAGGGTGTTGTTCTCAAATCCAAAAGAGCAACTTTCTGACATAAGTTTTAACTTATTTTTGTTCGAAAATGCATGAAACTAGCCGTTGTTGCTGTTCAGAAACTATGTCATCGAGCTGTTTTTTCCATTTTTTTGCAAACGCAATAGATCTTTCAGAAAAGAGTGTCAAAATGAACGTTTTGAACCTAGTTTCCGCGCGAGCGGAGAATAAGCACTCAAAAATGGGCGAAAAACGTGTTTGTCACGTGATCAAAAATGCTTATAACTCAATAGGTAATTTATTGATCAAAAAAATGGAAAAACAGTTCAATTCCCAATCGCTTCCATGGCCAGGCTTTCCAATTTTATATCTTTCCGTTAAAAAATGAATTTGTAAATGTGTCAAAACGTTTTGCGCTTGTTGAGCAGATCAGTTGAGAACAGCCTTAGGAAACTTTAATGAATATGGAATTAAATGCTTAGAACAATATTTCTTTTTTCGTGTGAATTTAGCCATTTGTATCATCGCGTTACAAATCTGCAACATACCCAAAAGTCAATGTTGCCTATACAGTGGGCTTTAAGGGTGTATTCCGATCCAAACTGCTTATTTTCTGATTCATTTTAAAATTCATTTTTGCTTTCAAACGCATCAAACTTGGAAATTCTCTTATTTAGAAACTATATAATGTGCGGTGCTTCTTAATTTTTTGATAAATGCAGAAAATACTGTAAAAAACGCTGTCAAAGTTGGCATTTTGAACCGAATTTTCCGAAGCGGGCGATCTGGGAATGAAAAAAATGGTCATACTGAGAAAATAATTGTTTAAAAATCAAATTCTAATTAATTGAGCTGAAAATGAAATCACACGGCATGTTAAACATGTCTTCAGAAATCACCCCAGCAAGTTTCATGTTTTTATTTTTAAAAGTGAGTCTGAAAATGTCTCAGAAAATTTCGAGCTGTTGAGGGTGGAAAAATATTTTTTCGAATACACCCTTAAAAGGCGGTTTTATTTATTGCTACCATCTCCCAACACAGCAGTTAATATAAATTGTTCATAGAATTTTCAATTTACGGCATTGCTGAGTTAATTTTACATGTCAAACTTTTATTTATCATTTGAGCAGTTTCACATCGTTATTGCTAAAATGAACTGCATAAATTTTGTCGAATTAAAAAGGCTGTAGACGTACAAAAATAGATTTTTTAGAAAGGTGATTTTGCAAACTTTACAATTCTTTATTAGAAAATTGATAAAATTAATGAGATGTTTGTCATTTTCTGTTTTTTGAACGTGTGAAAAATGTACTAGCGTGAAATAATTTATATGAAAACAAAGTTCCTTTTGCTGCCACTCATTTTTCCGGAAATGTTTCCCAATAGTTTTTATAATGTACTAGCTGACCCGCCCGGCGTTTCCCGGCCCGTTATAATAGTTTTAGTTAATAATTTTTAATTAAAAATTTTTAATTTGTTTGTTCTGAATTTTTTTAATTATTTTTTACATGCTTAAGAGGCTACTTCAGTCACCTGAAAAGACCCGCTCACTAACGCTAATCCTATGGAAGAAATTTTTAATGATATCTCGTTTGAATTTAAACACTTTTATACAATTCTTTTTGCATTGGCTAGTTCAGATTAATCTGTACAAAGGGCGTTTTTTACTTTTTCGATTTTGTTTACAAATATTTTTAATTACGACACTTCCATTTTCGGAACCGGTTTCGAAAGTAAAAGTTTCCTATTGAAACTAGCCAGATGTGGCAATCTCAAAATTTTCTTCTATTTCATGCATGTTAATACTTCCTGAAAAATGCAGCATACCAGCACCACCTGTTAGATGATTTATACCAAAATCCAATTATCTTCAACTTTGACAACTTCTAACTGAATCTGAAGTTTGAAGAAAATCCGTGCATTAGTTTTTTAGATAGAGCTATTGCGGAAATTGTAAAAAATTCTGCATAGCAGTGCCACCTGTTGGGCGATTTACACCAAAAACTAATTAGGAGCAATTTATACCAGGAAGTAACTGAATCTGAAGCTTGATGAAAATTCATGCATTAGTTCTTGAGATATAAACTATTGCGGAAATCGTGAAAAATGCAGCACAGCAGCTCCGCCTGTTGTGCGATTTAGACCAAAAATTAAACAGCACTAATTTATATCAGGGACTAATTGAATCTAAAATTTGATGAAAATTCGTGCATTTTTTCTTAAGTTAGAACGATTGCGATAATCATGAATGATGCGGCATAGCAGCGCCACCTGTTGGGCGATTTTCTCGAAATTGTTGTCAGCACCTAACGATATCATGGACTAACTGAATCTGAAGTTTTATAAAAATCCATGCAGTAGTTCCTGAGATATAGCTATTGCAGAAATCGTGAAAAATGGCGCATAGCAGCGTCACCTATAGGGCGATTTTCACCAAAAACTAATCAAGACCAGTTTATATCAAGGTCTAATTAAATCTAAAGTTTTGTGAAATTTCGTGCATTAGTTCTTGAGATAGAGTGTCTACAAAATTTTTGTCACATACAGACTCACAGAGTAAGAGAGTGACAGAGTGACAGACAGACTCACAGACAGATATTTTCTAAAAACCATCAAATCGTGTTCAGGACATTCTAAAACGTATAAATCCGTCGAAAACTGGAAGTCGAAAATTTTCACGAATCCAATACTCTGGTAGTGCAAATTCTTGTAAAGATAGAAGAAAGTAAACAAAAAAGCGCAGACGAAATCGGAAAAGTAAAAATAGGCAGATGTAGAGCTCACTCTCAGCTATCCAATACAAAAAAAAAAAATCATTTAAAAATATTAAAATGCAAACGAGATATCTTAAAAAATTCCTTCCATAGGATTAGCGAGCGAGTCTTTCCAGATGAGTGAAGTAGACCTTTAACCCTTTATCTACTACATTATGATCTACTGCTACTTTTTTTTTCAGTTACTACAATGAAAATTAAAGGATAAACATTAAAAAAATACTCACCAGTGAGAAATTTAATTATTTAGAGGTAATTAATTTAAGTGATACTTTCAGTACCGTCAGAACACTATGACTAAAATATCGTAACAGAAAACCCACAAGGTATTTCAAATGGCACTAGAAAATATTTTCTATTTAATAAGTATGTGAAATACAGTACAGTCCCGATTATCCGCGGAATTGGATGGCAAGGGCACCGTGGATAACAAAAATCGCGGATAACCCGAAAAAGACTGAAAATGGGGTGCAAACACGAAAAAAAAAAAAAATATTCAACATAAAACTATGTTTTATTTTACAAAAACATAATAAAACGTTTAAAATACATACGTATTCACAGTACATCAGAAACCTTTGCTTTACGTCAAAATCACTAAAATTAAGAAAAGTAAACAAGAAATAATGCCATACATAACATACTATGCAAAAAGAGCTGAGTTACACCTTTTTTAAAAAAAATCAGTCACTTGTTTTTGCTTCTTTCTTTGGATACACATTTTCTTTATTCTAAATTGTAAACTATTGTTTTTCGTTTAGTATGGAATAATTTTTACCTCGAAAATGAAGTTATTCTTGATATGCCCTCCTGAAATTTATCACAATAGTCTTATTTAATTGTTAAATATTTTAATTGTTGTGTTTACGTTTGGTTAATAAAATAGAGAAAAGACATCAAAACTTTATATCTGATATTTCAAACATGGTAACCGAATCTAGAAAAATTCTTCTATTACTTTCGAATACATGAATTTTTCTGTTTATATTATTTATTAGTAGGGCTTATTGTATTTTCCTTACTGTTGGCTTAAATTAAAAAAAAAAAAAAAAAAAAAAAAAAAAAAAAAAAAAAAAAAAAAAAATTCGCCTCGCGGATAAACCGCACCGCGGATAATCGAGGCTTTACTGTATAGGCTTTTTCTTATTTACAAATAAATCGTTTTGGCAAATTCCGGTGCCAAACATTTATTTCAACACTTTAGAACTGAAAATGCTTTTCCCCTGAAAGGGTTAAAAAAACTTTTTTTTTTTAGGTTTCGATCTTGTTAGTAGTCTTTTAGTTATGCGACGTCTATATTCCAAGGACAACATGTTCTCACACATCTACATATATGCAATATATGAATTTACATATGTCATTTCTAGCATAGCAAAAACGAATAAAAAATAACAATGAAACAGAAAAGAAATACCAGGGAAATTATTAGTACATTGCATTTTTGTAATTACATTTTAAAGCAGATGAAAACGATGGATTCGTTTGATTGACCATCGGAATCGTCCGCAGCCCTTTCTTCTTCCATTCTAGTCCGACTCTTTTGCGGAAGCAAGGCTCGTGGGTCCCCGGACACGTCCCGAGTGAAAGACACTCTAGCAAAAGCGAGGTTTAAAAAAAAAAAATAAATAAAATCAAAAATTGAAACCGGTCAAATTTAAGAGTGAAATTACACTAATTAAAGACACCGATTAATAGGTATTTATTAATTAAATTAATTAATACGCGGCGATCGGAATCGTCCGCAGCCCTTTCTTCTTGTACTCTAGTCCGACTCTTTTGCGGAAGCCAGATTCCTAGGTCCCCAGCCACGTCCCGAGTATAAGACATTCTAGCGGAAGCCGGAATAAAAAAAAAAAAAAAAAAAAAAAAAAAAAAAATCAAAAATTGAAACCGGACAAATTTAAGAGTGAAATTACCCAAATTAAAGCCACCGATTAATAGGTATTTATTAATTTAATTAATTAATACACGGCGATCGGAATCGTCCGCAGCCCTTTCTTCTTGTATTCTAGTCCGACTCTTTTGCGGAAGGCAGATTCCTAGGTCCCCAGCCACGTCCCGAGTATAAGACATTCTAGCGGAAGCCAGAATAAAAAAAAAAAAAAAATCAAAAATCAAAAATTGAAGCCGGACAAATTTAAAAGGGAAATTACACAAATTAAAGACACCGAAAAGCGGGAAGGGCGGGCTTGGGGCCCTGAGCCTACCGAACGACTCCTAGCTACTTCGAGCTCTCAGAGCTTTGGACACAGACGAAAAGTAAACAAGAAGTTTTTCTCCAACATCCAGTGTACTGACGGTACTTATAAGTACCACCGAGTAATTCAACTGTTAAATCAAATACATACACCGTTCACCTAAAACAGCTATTCAAACTGTATTCTAAGATCATAATGAACACATAAAAAAATCCAACCCTTATTTTATATCCTTGTGTTTGCAGCAATAAAAATACGAGCGTGACAATCTGTATAAAATGTCGGCACAAAACACACCGTCTGTGTCAAAGGATAGCCTCCTTCCTCGCTAAAATAACAAACCTAGAACTAGTGCTGCCATGTATCCGGATAAAGTGGAGTTAAAAGAGTGTTTTTACAAAGTACCATTAGAATATTAGTAATATTCACTATGGGATGATAGTTTAGAGTGAGCGGTACTTATAAGTACCGTCAGTAGATAAAGTGTTAAAATGATTTGTTATAAAATCTGAGTAAAGATTTTTCAAATAGCCTCAGTTGTTGAGTTACAAAAGTTTAATATGTTATTATTTCCATTCAGAACTATAGTTTTAAATCTATGCTTTAAAATTTGGATTAGGATTCGAAAAGCTTTACGATTTTCTGAGAGCCTTACGGTTGCAGACAAATGTGTGTTGTGTCTGTGTTTACGGGAGAGGGGATGACGAGCATTGCGATTTCTCTTAGAAATGGTTGAAGAGCTTCACACGAATGTTGTGCCAAGACCCCCCCCCCCCGCCCCTTCCCCAAAGAGTGTTAATCGGGCCTGTATATGACAGAATAAATTCTTAATTTATAAAAGTTTTAATACGAGAATTTTTTTAAATTTTATATTTGGATCATTTCACAAAATTTTGACAAATATTATATTATTTTTATTTATTTATTTAGATGTTTCACCAATTTTCATTTTCCTACATACTTTTTATGCGGAAACCTATATAGAAAAGTAGTTAAAACCTCTTTGAAAAAAAAAATCTATCTTAAAAAATTTTTTAAGGCTGTTCTCAATTGCTCTGCTCAACAAGAGCAAAACGTTTTAACACATTTACAAATTCATTTTCTGACGGAAATGTATGAAATTGGAAGGCCTATCTATGGAAGCGATTTGGAATCGAAGCGTGTTTTTCATTTTTTGATCAATAAGTTACCTATTGAGTTATAAGCGATTTTGAACACGTGACAAAGACGTTTCACCCTTCCTGAGTGGGTTATTCTTCTTTCACGCGGAAATTCGGTTCAAAGCGCTATCTTTGACATTCTTTTCTGAAAGATCTATTGCGTTTGCAATAAAAACGGAAAACACAGTTCGATTATACAGTTTCTCAACTACAGCACCAGCTAGTTTCATGCATTTCCGAACAAAAATAAATTAAACTGATGTCATAAAGTTGCTTTTTTGGATTTGAGGGAATCAATTAGAAAGGGTGGAAAATTGCGATTTTACAAAATTCAAAGTTTTGTAAAGAAGGTTTTTACAATGCTGTCACTAATAAAAAGGACATTTCGAAACAAGAAACGATTTATCGAATGCATTTTCTGGATTTAATTAGAAAAATGTTCCTGGAATGCACCATACTTTTAACTAATTTAACCGAAAATATCTGTTTAATAAAATATTTCTTATTTCTAAATGTAACTTTTATTCGTGGCAGGCTGACATTCCTCCAATTTAGAGACTCCATATTATTACTCACAAACCAGTAGGAAAAGCAGAAAACGACTTACAGATTAGAGATAGTGTGTAGAAAGGATTTTCCTTGCCAACTCGCACATCCTCCCTGATTGTAATTCCACGCTCGCGAATTTCGTTTTTAACATATAGGAAAATTTAAATACATGATTACTCATAATGTAATATAATTAAGGAAATACAGTTCTCACAATTAGAAAGTAGTCAAATGTCGACGAGGTATGTTTTTCAAAATTGTCCCCTAAAGTTTAAAGTATTTTTAAGATTTTGATAAATTTTCATGAAGTGGAAATTTCAAAGTTTATAGGGATTTAAAAAAAAAAAATACTTAAAAGTTAAAGAGATTTTTTTAATAAAACGCACCTCTTCAGCATCTTGCTTCTATTTCTTGATCGTGAAAATCGTATTTCGATAATTATATTAATTAATGAATAATCGCGGCGGATTTGAGTCTTCCCATAGGTTAACATAAGATTCCGCGATCGGGGATTTTCCGTGAAGCGTCCCCTAAGTTACAAACTGTGGAATAGGCTGATTTTTTGTAAATTTTCAACAATAAATTGTTGTAATTCAGGAGGGAAAAGAGATAATAGCCTGCTTTTTTCTTTAGACATGTTCAGAGATAGTAATAACACACATAAAAAAAAATCCATACTTTTATCCCTTTACTTTCATGATATGCATTTTTTCAAAAACTGGCTTTTTGACTAATATTGTCTTTTGAAGCAAAAATTACTATAAGACCCGGTCTTAATTTCTGGGAATACGGTATGTTTCACCGGTATGGTATTTGTCCATCTAATATATAAAAATGAAAATTTGTCTGTCTGTAATTCTATACAAATCCATAATTTGGAAGACAGAATTGCGAAATGTTACGTACATGTATATTAAAACACGGCGGAGGCAACTAAAGTAATCCGGAATCGGAATAACTTACAATTAATTTTTAATTAATAAAAAACCACCAATTTAACAGCAATTTCCAATCAGATTTAAACATTTTTCGTTACAGCTGTTGCCAACAATTAAAAATGCACAATGATATTGTTACCGCAACAATTACTTTTCTATTGCAAGATTTCCACGTGAAAAAATGAAACAAAGGATTTGACGAAATTAAAAAAGGGAATATTATATCATAACTTTTCTACTGCAAGATTTTCACGTTAAAAATGAAAATAAAATAAATAGTTTGACGAATTAAAAACAAAAGTGAATATTACGTCATAATTTTTCTGTTTTATGATTTCCACGTGAAAAATTATAATTATTTAATTAATTTGACGAATTAAAAAAATAAAATATTGCGTCATATTGGAAATATAAAGGACGTGGTGAATAAAACATCATATAAGTGTGAAAAAATAAATTTAAGCAATGATAAAAACTCGATTATGAAAATATTGGCGTCTTTTAAGAGCCCACTTCAGTCAACTGAAAAGACGCGTTCGCTAATGCTAATCCTATGGAAGAAATTTA
Organism: Maratus speciosus; assembly: GCA_963932465.1. Classification (NCBI taxonomy): domain Eukaryota; kingdom Metazoa; phylum Arthropoda; class Arachnida; order Araneae; family Salticidae; genus Maratus; species Maratus speciosus. The sequence goes on from OZ010793.1 coordinate 344,834,930, forward strand.
TAAAGCTATCTCGGTCGCATTTCAATATTTTTAAATGATTTTTTTTTTTTTTTTTTTTTTTTTTTTTTTTTGCATTGGATAACTGAGATCGATCTGTATGCAGGCCGTTGTTTACTTTTTCGATTTCCTTTACAGGTATTTTTTATGAGCACACTTTCATTTACGGAACCGGTTTTGAAAGTAAAAGCATCCTTATGAAAAAAATCTGCAACCAAAATCGAAAAAGTAAAAAACGGTCTGCATACAGATCGATCTCAGTTATCCAATACAAAAAAAAAAATCATTTAAAAATATTGAAATGCGACCGAGATAGCTTTATAAATTTCTACCATAGGATTAGCATTAGCGAACGCGTCTTTTCAGTTGACTGAAGTAGGCTCTTAACGCGTCTGTTATATAAATTTATACATTTTTATATTGGGTTTTCATTTGATTCATGTGTACAACACTTCGACAGTTTTTTTTTTTTTTTTTTTTTTTTTAATCGAAATAAAATTAAAGAAAAATTTGCTTAAAAGGTGCATTTTATATAAAAGATGTTATTACATATTATACTTTTTTAAAAAATTAAAGAGTTCCTAATATTCGCACCGAGCGCTTTCAATCAAAACCTTGATCATCTTCAGGGCCGCTTTGCGTAAACTGACACGTCTTAATCCTTACTTTCATCCTCGGCCGGACAACCAGGCTAGTCCATTTTACAGATCCATTAAAATCTTAATAAAGAATAATAAGGCTATTAATGATAATATGTCATATAACCTTCCGAATATATGGTTAATTTTTTAAAAATAGATCTTGTATTGTTAGGATTGGATAATAACGTTCAGTTTTGTTCATCTTCCCTTCCTCCCCTCCACTGTAATTCGGACTGCTTTGCTGTCCCCCCCACCCCCCCACCCCCACCCCTCCACTGTAAAATGGACTAGCCTGGTTGTCCAGCCCAGGATGAAAGTACGATTAAGACGTGTCAGTTTACGCAAAGTGGCCCTGAAGATGATCAAGGTTTTTATTGAAAGCTCTCGGCGCAAATATTGTGATCTCTTTTTAAGTTTTTTAAAAAGTATAATATGTAATAACATCTTTTATATTGTGACATCTTTTATATAAAATGCGCCTTTTAAACAGATTTTTCTTTGATTTTATTTCGCTATTTTTCAAGGTGAATGTGACATTTCCAACGCTATATATTTATTCATATATGTTTTTTTTTAATTTTTTTTATGTTGTATGTTAAATTTTGAAATTGGTTTTTCAAAACAAACATTCTTAAAATTCTGGGCAACACCGGGTTACTTTACCTAGTATTATATAAGAACTCGGGATGAGTCTGAAGCACACATTCTCTCGCATAATCCGTCCAAGAGAGAAAGGAAGGGGGAGGGGGGGTTACTTTCACCTTACGTGCGGAGTGTCGTTTGTTATTTGTGTGCGCGCATCCTGGGTGCCATGCTGTCACGCTCTGCCGCATCCCGTCAATGGGACAGGATGTGCAGACACATTCACCTCTCTCCAGAGAAGAGATAACGCAGGTAGAGGATGAGAGAGGACCACTGAAATAGCTGTCGAAAAGTGCTGTTGCCATTATGAGAGGCAGAATAGCTATATTTTGAACCAACTAGAACTCATTCCAGCGACGGGGGCAGGGCGTTCACAAACCTGTAAGGATTACATCCTAAAAAAGAAAAAATAATAATAATAAATAGTGGGACGTGCTAGAAATTCTTGAAAATCATAAAATATGAAACGAAATGTCAGCTTAGTCTTTCGAGTAAAAATGAGTTTGTGCTGCAAGAATTTCATGTGATGGTTCACAAACATTGTAGGTTGGTATATTATTAGACGCTTGTTGTAAACTTTATGCAGTAAATGAAAAGATAAATAAACTGGAATACAAAAACGGAAACTTCTAGAAACATTGAAGAAAAAAAAAAAAAAAAAAAAAAAAAAAAAAAAGAGCTTAAGTCACTTTCTGAAATCCCTTGCTCAAAAACGCAAAATTTTCTGATTCATTGTTAAACGATAAGGCATAAAATTGGCAGGCCTGACTATTGAAGCGAATTGGGATCAAATGCTTTTTTCTCATTTTTTGATCAATAAGTTACTCACTGAGTTATAGACGATTGTGGTCACGTGACGTTCGGTTTTCTCCTTTCTCGTGGTGTCGCACCCGGAATTTCCGTTCAAAACCCCAACTTTTACAGTATTTTCTGAAAGATCTTCTACCTTTACCAAAAAATAGAAACCATCTTTCGATCACATAGTTTCTGAATAGGAAGACCTGAATAATTTCTTGCGTTTCCGAACAAAAATGAATTACGAAAAGTGTCAGAAAGTAGCACCTTTTGGATTTGAGAACAGCCTTAAATATTTTTAAACGTTACACATACCTTAATAAATATACTTTACAAATGGGCATTCGTATGAAATAATTTTTAACTGCGCATGCGTGAAAGATTCCAAAATTTTTATTTTATAATTTGGTTGTCAGCTATTTAGGGTAACTTATATAAAAAGTCCAGTCATATATTGTGAAAACTCAGAAAGATACAATAAGCTGATAGATAAAGACAAATGGTGAAAAATCCCTTATAATAAAGCTAGTGACCAATATCGCTCCTATATTTCTGAATTTTTGCGATATTTGACTGGACTTTTTATATAAGTTGTCCTAAATAGCTGACTACCAAATTGTGAAATAAAAATTTTGAAATCTCTGACGTGTGCGCATTTAAAAATTATTTCATACGAATGTCCATATTTAATCAAATTTTCAATGTTATAATTACTGTATACTGCTTTTCTTTTTCCAAGTTTTCGGAAAGTGGTGTTAAATTTGGTTGAAAACTATGTATTCTATAAACAAAAAAAAAAAAAAAAAAATTAGAATTTTCCCTAGAAACGTTAGTACTTTCACGAATATGCGTGCTGTCTGGGACGAAACTAAGAGGGGGGGGGGCAGACGGGGCATGGGCTCCGGACGCTAAAACGGAAGGCGGAGGGGGCGCCAAATGAAGATTTTGTTTGTCGATTTTTCTCACGTCTATGTTTTGCGCGGTATTGTTAAAATCCTCCTGTCTCGGGTATGCCAAAGGATAGAAGAATCTAAGGATGATGTGGTGTAAGGATCTTTTATAAAGCGGATTTATTTTTTTCGATTCCATTTTTAAGGTTTTAATGAATCAATATTTGATAAAGCTGATTACGTAGTTCAGTATTTCATATTTTATGATTACATATTTTAAATTTAAAAATAAGTCAGCTATTAGAAACTTAGTAAAATTCTCTTTGTAAATTTACTTTACGGAGGAGGGGTGGGGGCGCCAAAATCCATGTTTGCTCCGTGTGCAAAAAAGGCTAGTTTCGGCCCTGCGTGCTATGCTTACACAAAGTCATTTGCTACAGTGACCGGTCATTTTGAGCATTTCTGTTATATGGGTGATCGTAGCTTTCGTAGCACCGTATAACTTTCGGAGGCCAGTTTATTATAATTATTTAAACTTCTACTTTTGAATGCAGAGAGTGGATGTTAGCTATCAGTAGTATTCTGATAAATATCTATAAATTGTCCTCGCCCATTCTCTTTGAATTTTTTTCAGCCTAGATATCCCTCAAAATTTTATCTTGTGATTTAAAAGTAAAATTGCTTTAATTTTCAAATAAAATTCAAAATTAAATAGCCCTAATTTTCAAATAGCACTCAAAAATCTTGGTTTTTTCTTACAATATCTCACTATCTTAAATAAATAAATAAATTAGGAATAGCATTAGATCCCGCAGGTAGGATACGACAAGATTAGAATTTTTTTTTTTAATTCTTTGACACTTTATTTATTTATTTATTCCTTTACGCTGCCAAGTAATATTTCTAAATAATGCAATTCAAATCCACGCATGACTTCCCTACTATTCTGCATTATTTGTTATTTCCTTTAATGATTACCACTTAAATTGTGCTATAATTCAACGGGATATGATCTTTATTATGAACAATTTCCAATATAGCTGAAAAGTATTTGTGAATTCGGTTTGTCTAGCCGTCTGTCTGTGTGTTACAGGGCCGAAACTAACATTTTTTGTACCAGGGACAAACATGGATTTTGGCGCCCCCCCCCCCCCCTTCTTTCGCAAAGTATATTTACAAAGAGAATTTTACTAATTTCCTAATAGCCGACTTATTTTAAAATTTAAAATATGTAATCATAAAATATGTAATACTAAATACGTAATCTACAATGGCGGGTGCAAGGGGGAGATCACGGGGGTCATGAGCCCCCTCTGAACACCAACAAAAATGTTCTAAAGATCATTTTTAAAATGAAATATACAGTATAGTCCCGATTATCCGAGTCCCGCTTAACCGAGTTTCCGCTTTAAACGAGTTATTTTCTTCTGATTGACTGATGGCTTCCATTATTATGAAACAGCCGTTATAAATGAAGGGTTAGGTGATGATGAAAGACCAGTCGTAAAAAGTTAGAACTCTGATTTTCTGCTCAGAATGGGGGAAAAAATGGCCATCATTAAAAAATATATATATATGGCCATTTTTTCCCCATTCTGACTAGAAAATCAGAGTTCTAACCTTTTATGACTGGTCTTTCATCTTAACCTAACACTTCATTTATAATGGCTGTTTCATAACAATAGAAGACATCAGTCCATCAGAAGAAAATGATCCATTCCAAAGGTATAATTCTTCATTTGGCACCCCTTTGTTCTGGCGCCGGGGGCCCCTGCCCCCCCCCCTCCTTAGTTTCAGCCCTGTGTCTGTAAGTGCTCTAACTCGAGTAAATATACTCCGATTACTAGGTATGTTATTGAGGATTATTATGAAATGTTCTTTATTGAAAAAGAGGTGTGTAACATTTATAGTTCGTTTACTGGGACACTCAAAAGAATTCCGTTATGTTTTGGTCTGTGGAGAAAAAATGTTTGGCATGTACTACAGGGTTAGCCCGAGTGATTTATCGGGTTTCAAAACGCTGTGTGTATTGAGAGGTATACGACCTACAAAGACGGGTGATAGATGACAAGATACATACACTCACCAAATTTAGAAGCCCGCTTCGTGGCTCGCGTGCAGGAACGCATCACTGCTGCTGCTGCGACGGACATTGACAGAAACATGTTATTGAATGAATGGACAGAACTGGGTTACCGTTGGGATGTGTGCCGGGTGACTAAGGGCGTACACATTGAACATTTATAGCATGTACCAGAAACTTAGTGAGTGTATGTATCTTTTCATGTATCACTCGTCTTTGTACGTGGTATACTACTTGTAAACAAACAGTCTTTTGAATGTTTATTTACATGAATAAACATATAAATAAACGTTTCAATGCATGTTTCAAACATTGCATTCAATGTTTGCAACATGAATCCTTTAGGCTAATTCTGTATTTTAATGATGTTACACTATTTCAAACATATTCAAATTGATATACATCACTACAAGATACTTACTGTAGAATAGGATGTGCATATAGCATTAACCCCACATTTACAGGGACACACAAAAGGAATGGGTTATAGTATTGTCTATGACCGGTTATTGGTTGAAGTGCGCTTTCAGTTGCGTTTTAAATGTAACTACCTTTTTGCGTATTACTTAGTGTGTGTGAATACTACAGATCACATACAGTGTTGCACAAAATAATTCATTTGCGTTTATTGACGGAAATGGCTGAAGCAGTACTTTCAAATATGGTATGAGTTTCCTTAGTGAACTAAATTTTAGCATATTATGTAGTGTATATATGTATAGATGACGTTAAATACTTTCCGACTAAAGATGGTAATTCCTGAAATCGGATTTTCGGATATTGTATGCGTTTTTCAAATTGTTTATTTAAATATCATCTTTTACCTTATTAAACGGTGAAGTTTTGTTACAGTACAGTAGAGCACCGATTATCGGAACTCCAATTAACCGAACTTCTAATTATCCGAACAGCCAATTTCTCTCAAAAAATTTTTTTCCCCGAACTTCCAATTATCCAAACACCCTATTAGAGATAGATATCAGATTTTAAATGATGATGAGATTGTGGATGATATTCGAGACGAAAAAGAAATTGAAGAAAATGAAAACGAAAATGACACAGGTCCATCACATAACGAAGCCTTTGAATGTTTGGAAACAGCTGTGAAATGGCTCGAACGGCAGAAAAATACTGATCTCGTTCAACTAACGTTTTTAAGAATAATTCGAGATATGGCAGCATTGAAAAGAATGTCTTCTTTGAAGCCAGAAAAGAATGTAAATAAGTAAAAAAAAAAAAAAAAATTAAAAGACAAAAATAATTTTTTAAATATGCCAGCATTAACCAAGTGCCGTCAGTCCGAAGTGTGGATAAGGTGTGAAGATTTTAGTATAATCAGGAATATCCGTTAAAATTGTCTGTCCATTTATCCGAACTTTTGCTTATCCGAACTAGGGTCGGTCCCAACTTGTTCGGATAATCGGCACTCTACTGTATTCTGAAGCTGTTGGAAAGTGATTCTTAATCATAACCTATGATTGATGCATGATATATATTTTTTAAATCTTTTCAAATACTTAGTTACATTTTTTTAAAAATCTTTATACATGATTAGTTGTTTTGCTTTTTTCCTCACTGCACTTGTCTTCAATAGTTTTATTTTCAGAAAATATTCTAAAATTAATAAGTTTCAAAAGAGAATATGTCTTTAAGAGGCTACTTCAGTCATCTGAAAAGACCCGCTCACTAATGCTAATCCTATGGAAGAAATTTGTAAAGATATCTCGTTTGCATTTCAGTATTTTTAAAACATTCTTTTTGCATTGGCTAGCTGGAATAGATCTGTACAAAGGGTGTTTTTTGCTTTTTCGATTTTGTTTACAGATATTTTTAATTAGGACACTTTCATTTTCGGAACCGGTTTCGAAAGTGAAAGCATTCTCTTGAAAATCATGAAATTTTCAGGTATCTGGTTAATGAAATGATTTGAATGGATTTTTTCATTTTTAGGGTTCCATACCTCAAAAGGAAAATATGGAACCCAATAAAGTCTATAGCTTTGTTGTTCATTTATCTGACAAGATCGTTTTTCTCAGGAACAGCTGAGGTTATAAAGTTGAAATTAATATCAAACAATAATGTACATGGCTATATTCTTGTGGAAAAATTTCGAGCCACTAACTTAAGAGGCTACTTCAGTCAAAGGAAAAGACCCGTTCGCTAATGCTAATCCTATGGAAGAAATTTATAAAGATATCTCGGTCGCATTTCAATACTTTTTAAATGATTTCTTTTGCATTGAATAGTTGAGATTGATCTGTACAAAGGCCGTTGTTTACTTTTCAATTTTGTTTACAGGTATTTCTTATGAGAACGCTTTCATTTTCGGAACCGGTTTCAAAAGTAAAAGCATCCTCATAAAAAATATCTGGAGTCAAAATCGAAAAAGTAAAAAACGGCCTGCATACAGATCGATCTCAACTATTCAATGCAAAAGAAATCATTTAAAAATATTGAAATGCGACCGAGATATTTTTATAAATTTCTTCCATAGGATTAGCATTAGCGAATGTGTCTTTTCATTTGACTGAAGTAGCCTAAATTAAAAAAATTAAAAAACCCGATTGCGTAAAAAGCGAGCTAATACATTATTTCTCATCAATGTGAAACAATTTTTATATTATTTACCTATTTTTTTATTTACTTGTATTGATGACTTTTTTTTTATTTACTTGATGACTTTTAAGTTGTGTTTAATTGTTAGTTCCCATCTATAAACATTGTTTTCATGAAGCCTATAGATTTCTACGAAGGTTAGAGTTGCAGTAAAGCTTACCTACACAACTTCCAGGTTGTGTAATATTTAAACGGAGCTTCTGATTGTAAAATAGTCAATGATACATCGTCTTCATTTTGAAAGACCTATCCAATGATTATAGTAGGAGAGCTGTTGAACATTTTTGAGTAGGTATTTGAGGCACCCTGAAAATTTGTGCAACACTTCTTTTGTAATGCCTGAATACAAAATCGAATGTCTGGCTGAAGGATCGTGGCCCAAAAACTGTGCCAGATACGTGTCAAGTGCCATTTGGCTGACATGTGTCTGGCACAGTTTTTGTGCCGACTAAAGTGTCTGTCATTTTCAAAATATTTTTTTCTAAGCATAAATATTATTCTGCCTCAATCTCAGCGTGCCTCAAATGCCTTTTTTGGGTAGTCAAATAATGGCACTTGACACGTGCCTGGCACAGTTTTTGGGCCGACTAAAGTGTCTATCGTTTTCAAAATATTTTTTTCTAAGTATAAATATTATTCTGTCTCAATCTCAGCGTGCCTCAAATACCTTTTTTTTTGGGTAGTCAAAAAATAGCACTTGGCACGTGTCTGGCACAGTTTTTGGGCCACGATCCTTCAGCCAGACATTCGATTTTGTATTCAGCCATTACAAAAGAAGTGTTGCACAAATTTTCAGGGTGCCTCAAATACCTTCCCTAAAATGTTTAACAATCTCTACCGCCATTTTGTATTTTACGGTGATCATTTTGAATTTATAAAATCAACACGTAGCCCATAACCATCGGACGGTTAAGACGAATCGATAGAGACCTGATTCTTTAAAATCCATCCAGCCGTTGGGATGTTTCGAGAGTATAAAGAAATCCACATACCCAGATACGCGTGAAACACATAACTCTTCTTGGCAGTCGGGTAAAAAGTTACGGTCTTAAAACATCCTTTTTGCAAATCCCGATTATGGAAAATCACGTAATAAATCAATGATTTTATGTTTTTTTTCCCCTTTACACGTGCTATAAGACCTTCCTTCGTGCCAAATTTCAAGGTTCTAGGTCAAGTAAACTGAAGGTTTTCTTTGCTTCTTTTTCTTGCAGGAGAATGCTAGTAAGTAGAAGATGCTGATAATGTACTACGATTATTAATTAAAAAAAAAATCGGAAGAATTTTTCGAAAATGACATCCTTAATAGATAGAAAACGATTGAAAATTTGATCTGAAAAAAATTATTAAATAGGGATTCGTGTGTGTTCGTTATTTAAAGATTCTTTCTTTTTTTCTTTTCTTCTTCTTCTTCTTTTTTTTTTTTTTTTTTTTTTTTTTTTCATTTATGAACAGGTACAAATTATCATCAACAAATGTGAATATATAAATTATAAAGGAATTTATTCAAATTAAAAATGATGTATAAACCAGGATAAAATTCTTTGAAACAGATCCTTATAACAAGTGCGACATGGAATTGAAAATAAAGTAAATAACATTGGAAAAATTGAAATATTTGTGGATCCAAGGCAGAATCATCAGGCCCAAATTACATTGATTACCATAAATAACATGTACGGTTTCATCTTTGCATTAGCCATAACAAGCTAAAAAATGCAAAATAAGGGCTACCGCACACAATAAATCCAGAAAAAAAAACCCAGAAGTAACATTAGATAAAAAATAAATAAATAAGAATATAATGGATTAAAAATGAAGCATATTACCAATTGAAAATCCATCCATGGCATAAATGAAACAGCATAAAAGGTATAAGAAATGATTTGATATTTTATTTATTTATTTTTGTTTTTGTCAGAACTCCTTTTGTAAGACACATATCAATATAACATATATTTAACACTTGAAAATTTTTAAATATTCAAAAATAAGTTTCTACCGACTTATTTCAAAATGCAGAAATGAAACACATATATATATATATTTTTGGTATGGCGCAAAAACCCCTTCCCCCAACACACACATCTCTGAAACTTTCGTGCAAGACAATTTTTAATTCTATATTTCTATGCTCGTGTATTTAAACATGATCTTAAACAGGGGTTCAGGATTCAGAACCCTGTTGATGACGAAAAATTCTTATACTTCATTAATTGCTAAAAGGTGTTAAATAAAATAGTAAATATAAGAATAAAAAAAAGTTTCACATAAAACTGTCTGCATGTTTGGCTTCACCAAAGCCAGGTTGAAGACAAATGAGAATATTCCACATATGTTTACGATCTATAATGCAGTGATGTGAAACGCCTTAATTCACGTATTTCGCATTCCTCCTCAGATTATTCACGTCATTTTATTACTAGTTATTTTATTATTTACACGTTATTTTATTACCCCGTCAAAAATGACGGAATGTTGACCTTCGTTACATTTTCATAAGGCTTCATACAAACAAGCAGCGTGCAGATTTTATTATTGAAAGGCTTGTATTGTAGAAAAGTACAATTTTTAAAATGACAAACGGATTCTACAAATTCAAATGATGAAGATATTTTTCTTTTTACTCCTTATTCAATTTCTGAAATAGTTCAGCAATTAATAAAAGCTCCGCTTCTAATGTTTAGAATTAAGAAATGAAGAATCGGTGAAAATTACGTCATGTTGACACAATCGTTTTAATTTTTCTCCTTAGTTTTATTAATGTAAAAATAGATCTCAACCTAAGCATAACTTCACCGGCGCAAACTTTTCAAACGTACTTTATAGACGTACTTTTATACTTAACCACAGTATATCCAAATAAAAATATATTTTCTATTTAATTGTAACGAAAAAATTACCAAGTCATAATGCATAAAGATCAAATAAACACAAAACAATATTCACGTGATGCCGCAATAAATATGAATTTTTATTCGCTTATAAGAAAAAGCACACGAGTATATATATATATTTTTTTACCGAAAATAACTTGCAAATGATAAAATACGCCCAAAAAGCCACGTGTCTGAATATTTTTCATTATTCCTATTTTATCTGAAACAATGGAAGTAATCCGATTGCCAAGATTTAAAATTAAAATTCATAAAAAACTTTTTAAATTAAAATACAAAATGGGAATACAGTTGTACTCCAACTTACTTCCCCTCGACTTACGTCGCTTGCCTGCCTTGGTAAAAGAAATTGCCCCTTTTTATTCGTAAAAACTAAGAAAACATCTGAAAATTTTGATTCTGTATCTCTCCTAATTAATTAAATTGTCGAAAATGAAATAGAGCTCAAATTAGAGATGGATGCTGAAGACGTTGAACTCATAAATTCAAGACATGAAGTACTGTCGAAGAAATAAATGAAGATTTTGAACCTACGGAAAAGTTTATGGGGTTGTAAAATTAACCGAAGGACTAAACCTTATTGAAGCTGGAATGATGGTTCTTGAAGATACTGAGTCGGATGAGCAAATAGGAGCAATTACTAGAAAAAGCTTACAAAACTCACTCTGCTTTCAGATAAGAGTTTCAGATTAATTTTTTTTGTTGTTGTTGGTTCAAACTTTAAGCTCAAAGACTAGAATGGGTCAGCTAGAAGAACAATAAATTGTAAGTTAACAAGAATGAGTCATTACAAATTCTTGTATTGCGAACGCATGTTTTTGTTAATGTAAAATATATGTAACATAATCTCCAAGTATAATAGAATATGTTCATTAGATTTTGGTGAATTTTTATTACTTATCCTTTTTTGCTTATCTAAATATACCTCGACTTACGTTGCTAGTCTTGAAAGGGATTGTTGACGTAAGTCGAGGTATTACTGTAATTAAAAAATTTAAAAAAAGCTAGTGTGAGTATATCTACAAAAGAACAGCTTTCATAAAAAAAAAAAATTATTATTATTATCAAAATCTGTTCAGTAGAAAGCTCAGGGCAGATGACTAAAAAAAAACAGCTTTGTGTTTTAAATATATAGATGGCACGGTTCATCAAGGAATGGTTAAACTACACTTGGATTTTACATAAGTAGATGTTTTTCCTTTGGTGTTTATTTTCATGCTCGTAAACATGGAGTAGCTCAACTCATAATTTTGGTAAGTTAAATCATGCTGCGTCATTATTTGAATTTTCCTGTTCTACAATTCCAATGGCTTCTGTTATAATGGATGGATTCTGAAATCTAAAATTCTGAATGTTCAATACCTGATTTATCACATTGCGTACACATAAGCGTAGAACCAACAGAGTGAAAAATGTCCAAGCCGGGAATCGAACCTGGAACCCTTAGAATAGCACTCCAAGTGCTCTACCATTTAAGGGGACCTTCTACATTAGGACACCAAAAAAAAAGCACTTTTTTATGATTTTTTTGTAAGAAAACTGCATGATGGATCTTTTTGAAATTTTAACAGTTTATTGTACAAGTTATACACAAGAATTTTTTAATTAGATTTTGTTGCTTCTATTCTAAGTTATAAACAAATATGTTCAACTGCTTTGGAAAATTTCGTCTGGACGGTGGGCATGATAGCGCCTTGTAGAATTATCTGAAACACAAAAGAAATTTTTTTCCTAAACTTCGTGAGTATAGCTTCTAATTAAATTAAAGGAACCCATAAATTTATTTTTAAAAAGTTATGTAATGGCTGATTAAAAAAAAAAAAAATTTTTTGTTAAAATATATTCGTTTTTATGTGTTAATAAGTTTTTTTTTAAATAATTTTAGTAAAAGCTTTAATTCATATCGAAGGCAATTAAATAAGCTTTAATTTTAAAAAAAAATCAAGATGATCCATTGAGTAGTTTTTTTTTTTTAAATCTTGCCCACCGTGTCAAAAAATGAGGTTTTGAAAAAAAAAAAAAAAACCGCGTTTAAAGTTTTCGTACAAGAAAAATGATTCATAAAAGCTTATTATCGTTTATTTACCTATACTGTTCGGTTAATCTGCTATCCCTGCTTTATATAAAATACCCCCTTCTTCCTCGTACAGTTCATTTGTTGCTGTTTCTTCAAATTCCTGATAGCCGGCATAAGATTCTTACTTCGACGATTTTGACCGCTTGTTCGTTTGGTGTTTACTGTATTGACCAGGTCTCGACAAGTGGGCCCAATAACTATATCTAACATTGACATAACACGTAACACTGATAAATATCCTTCATTGAAAATGCCAGCAGCAATCCAAGCTGCAATTTCAATAACTTTTCTGCCGCAGTGAAGATGTTTTTGTGCCATTCGCCAAACGGTGGCATTAAAACTTTCATTTGAGTTTTGTGTATGTCCACCAATACACCGTTGGAGCAAATCTTTTCACCGTTGGAACAAATCGTACCTACCGCAGTGCTCGGAGCAGGCGCACCACGCATGGATATTTCGACCTATTACAGTTTGAATTCAGACTTGAGATTTTAGGAGCACTAGGGGATCGTACCCGGGCTTCCCGGGTTAAAGAATATAGGTGAAAACATTTTTTTTTAATTGAAAACTAATAATTTATGCAATAATTTTTTTAGATTGCCCACTTACATTAAAAAAGCATTTTTCATATGGAAAATACGAATTATACAATCAAATAAATTTTTGAAATTTATCAAAAGCGATATTTTCTTATTAGCCTCATGCTAAGAGTTATTTGATCAAGATTTTGCTACTTATGGCGTCCTTTTATAATCTGATAATTTCAGAGTTTATACATGTCTGTTAAATTTGTGTTTTATTATATTATTTTATTTATTTGTTCATAGAGAAGTTTTTTTTTTAAATGGATATTAGCCGTAAGAAAATGATGAACTTTTTATTTTGTTTTAAGGGCAAACGGATTAATCTTTCGTAATTGAGCTCCGCTCAATATAGATAAATTTAAAAAATATTTCATGCTTTAAAATTGTTTTTAAAACCATAGGCAATCAGTAAACTGAGAAGAACTTTGCAAACAAATTCCATTTGAAAAAAAAAATCCTATTTGGTTATCTAAAAATTTAAATTGTACGATTACAAATATGTTAGATTTGTGTTTTTACAATATTATTCTTTTATTTGTTTATAAAAGAAGTATTAATTTCGATAATTTGTTTTTCACAAATATGTTAGATTGGTGTTAGATAGATATAAAAGAAGTATTAATTTCGTTATGCAAAAATAGTCAGAAACAAATGCTGAAAAATGTTTATTATTATTATGTATTGAAACCGAAACGTGATAAGATAAACTTTAAAAAAATCATGCTTAAAAATTATTTTAGAAAATATAATACATCAGTCAATTAAGATACAGTTTTTAAACAAATTGCATTTTAGAGTAAATTTTTCCCTTTGCGACGAAAATTGAAAATGTACGATGGTCAGAAGATTAAAAAATTGCAGTAGCGAAAATTTCAAGACCAAAATTTGATCGTGAAGTGTTGCCATTCGCAAAATGACGTCAGCGTTACGCGCAGATACGTTTGTTCTTTATAATATAGATACTTAATCAGTAAAATATAATAAAGATCAGTTATTAGGATGTGGTTATCAACTGAGGCTCTTATGCTTGGTATTCCGGAATGAAAAACAGCAATTTTCACCTTCTCAACACAAAACTATTATTAACACAAAACTTGAAGTCACGATTGTCAGCAACATCTTTTATGTGAACAGACGCACCCTTTACTTGAGATTCTAATCTCAATTCCGGAGAGTAAAAATTTCCGTAATTTATGTTTTTAGACGCATTTGTGCTAAAATGTTTAGTTTTATCTAAGAAAATTATCGTTTTCTTTTAAATATGACTTCATTTTCACTTAAATAAGCATTTCGCCTAGTGTCTGGAACTTAGTATCAGTACTAATATAATATTCTGCTCCTAATGGGATTTTGCGACACTAAACCCTATACAACAAATTTAATCAACAATTTTGAATTTTTATCAGAAAATAGCATGAATAAAGATAAAAATACCTCATTATTTCTCTCTTGTCTGCAATAATGAAAGATATGTAATAACCACCATTTTGAAGAATTTTCATAAAATGCTTTTAAAATTAAAATATAAAAGTGGAGATACTTAAAAAACAAAAACAGATAGTGCGATCACATCTACAAATGAAGAGCTTTCAGTTTTAAAAAAACTAGAGGATCGTACCCGGGCTTCCCGGGTTACAGAATATAGGTGAAACCATTTTTTTTAATTGAAAACTAAAAATTTTTTATATGCAATAAATTTTTTTAGATTGCCCAATTACATTAAAAAAGCATTTTTTATATGAAAAATACGAATTATACAATCAAATAAATTTTTGAAAATTATTAAACGCGATATTTTCTTATTAGCCGCATGGTAAGAGTTATTTGACCAAGATTTTGCTACTTACGGCATCCTTTTATATTCTGATAATTTCAGAGCTTATACATGTCTGTTAAATTTGTGTTTTATTTATATTATTTTATTTATTTATTCATAAGGATTTTTTTTAATGTATATTAACCGTAAGAAAATTATGAACTCTTTATTTTGCTTTAAGGGCAAACGGATTAATCTTTCGTAACCGACCTCCGCGCGATATAGATGAATTAAAATATATTTCATGCTTTAAAATTGTTTTTAAAACCATAGACAATCAGTAAACTGAGATGAACTTTGCAAACAAATTTCATTTTAAAGAAAAATGATTCCTATTTGGTGATCTAAATATTTAAATTGTACGATTACAAAAATGTTAGATTTGTGTTTTTTTAATATTATTCTTTTATTTGTTTATAAATGAAGTATTAATTTCGTTAATTTGACTTTCACAAATATGTTAGATTGGTCTTTTTTATGTATTATTCTTTCATTTGTTTATAACGGAAGTATTAATTTTGTTATGCAAAAACAGTCAGAAAGAAATGCTGAACAATGTTTGTTGCTTTATGCGCAAAATGTTTATTATTATTATGCATTGAAATCGGCAGGTGATAAGATAAACGTAAAAAAAATCATGCGGAAAAATTATTTGAAAAACATAATACATCAGTCAATTAAGATACAGTTTTTAAACAAATTGCATTTTAGAGTAAATTTTTCCCTTTGCAACGAAAATTGAAAATGTACGATGGTCAGAAGATTAAAAAATTGCAGTAGCGAAACTTTCAAGACCGAAATTTGATCGTGAATTGTTGCCATTCGTAAAATGACGTCAGCATTACGTACAGATACGTTTGTTCTTTATAATATAGATACGTAATCAGTAAAATATAATAAAGATAGGTTATTAGGATGTGGTTATCAATTGAGGCTCTTATGCTTGGTATTCCGAAATGAAAAGCAGCAATTTTCAACTTTTCAAAATTTGCATAGTCACTTCTCATATCCATATTCATCATTTTTTAAAAATTGTATTTGGTTTGATCATTTTAAAATCGTTGTAACTCAAAACTTGAAGTCACGATTGTCAGCAACAGACGCAGTCTTTACTTGAGATTCTAATCTCACTGTCGGAGAGTAAAAATTTCCGTAATTTATGTTTTTTAGACACATTTGTGTTAAATTGTTTAGTTTTATGTAAGAAAATGATCGTTTTCTTTTAAATATGACTTCATTTTCACTTAAATAACCAATTCGCCTAGTGTCTGAAACTTAGTATGAGTACACATGCAGAAGAAAAAACAATATAGAAAATTTATGAGGAATAATGCCCCTATAAACTAAACCCTATACAACAATTTTTATCAACAATTTCGAATTTTTATCAGAAAATGCCATGAATACAGATAAATAAACTTCATTGTTTCTCTCTTGTCTGCAATAATGAAAGCTATCTAATTTTCACCATTTTGAAGAAATTTCATAAAATGCTTTTAAAATTAAAATAGTGTGATCACATCTACAAATCAACAGCTTTCAGTTAAAATAATATATATATATTAGTAAAATTGGTTCAGGAGAAGGATCAGAGCGGATGACTAAAAACCACACTTGTGTTTTAAATATATAGATTATATAAAATAATGAAAAATTATACTATTAAGCAAATTATGTTATTTTGATAAAATTTCAGTAACATATTTAAAGGATAGCAATAAAATTTTATTATTAGAGAGAATTTTGGACAAAAACTTGGGGAAGGGGATATTATTTTAAACCTCGAATTATTTGTTTGCTTGTCTAACTTGGGGAAGCAAATCAATCCAGGCGAGAATCATCAATTTCTGTAATGTAAATCGCTATTATTTGCATGCCCCCTCTCTTTTATAAAGACGCCCTAAATTTTTGTAAAACATTGCGCTTTATCAGTGTGTGATTTCGATTACATTATTTTCAAAAGTGAAGCATTTTCACCTGTGAAGAATTTCAAAGCAGCTGGGCAGTGAAAATAACGCCCTTCTATAAACCATAATTCAGTTTTAAGAATTAAAATACACGCTTTTTTTATAAAATGACGTCATTTGCATCCGCTAAAGCAACCCACTTTTACAATCCAGTCTTAAACTTCGTCTATAAAAAAGTATGCATATGACGTCATTATAGCGAAATAACAGACACTATTCTTGAGGTAGCCTGTATTTTAATTTCAACTTTTTTTCAGGTTTTATGAGAAAATGACAACAAAAAGATACAGTAATCTACTATTTTTGACAATTTTCCCTTTACTTTCAATAAAAATGGGGTACTTTTGTTGCCACGATTAGAAAAATGGTATTAAAAACTACAAAAAAATTAATGTCTCAAAAATAAATTGATATACAGCTTTCAAACAAACTGCATTTAACAGAGCATTTTTTTCCTCATACGACGGTGTAAAAATTTTAAATCTGTGAGGTTTTGAAGTTTAAAAATTTGCAGTAGAGAAAATTGCAGAACCGAAATTTTATTTCAAATTTCAAGATGTTGCCATTCGCAAAATGACGCATGCGTTACGCACAGATATGTTTGTCCTTTATAATATAGATATTCTACAGATGTAATATTACTGATTTTTCTAATGTAGAAGGTCCCCTTAAGCTATGAGAACGATGCCTAGCTCAGCATATCTCACTCACATGTAAGGTTGCAACTGCAGCACAAGACAGAATAGTCTTCATGAGCACACAATCCTGCGGCGAAACATGAGGTACAAATAAACCCAGCATCGGTGAACACATATATAATTTTAATTAATTTCTCAATTAATTTTCAGCAGTGAAATTACGCTCGACATTTTGAACATTTTCCACTCTGTTGGTTCTATACGCTTAGTCAACAATGTGATAAGTCCCATATTAAATATTCAATAATTTCGAGCGTAATTTCACTGCTGAAAATTAATTGAAAAGTTAATTAAAATTATACTATAATTCTGAGTTCATTTTTCTCTTATAGTCCAGGCAATAGAGACCGTATAGGGGCTCTGCCTAGCAAAATTCATGGTAGTTCTGGAAAAGGCTTACTATATGTTTTTTGGGTCGCTGAATCCGAATTTTTTACTTCCCACCAAAATTTCCCCCGGCAACCCCCCCCCCAATTTTGGAAAAATGCCTCTCAAAAAAGGTTTTTATTAAAAAAATCAATCTTTTTATTCGTTTAGGGAAAAAGTATCTAGAAATTCAGAAAGTAGACAAAATTTGAAACAAATTAGATATATGACATTATGACTTAGGATGAAGGGGAAGGGGGGATCTGCCTCGGAACATGCGCGCGGTGCTGCGTGAACTAAGTTGCGCAATTCCACTTAACCACTCGCACGTTTACATTCGCCCTCCCATCTCTCCTCCGAACTTTCTCTATAAGGTTTAATTTAAGTTTTTTCGGTCGCTGAATCCGAATTTTTAACTTCCCCACCAAAAAAACTTCTCCCCCCCGAACCCCCCCCCCCCAAATAGTTGGTTTTAACTTAAATTTCTTATTGTTTTAGGGGAAAAGCATTACGAAATTCAGAAACTAGACAAAATTTGCAACAAATAGGATACATGACATTATGACGTAGGATGAACGGGGAGGGGGAGGGCTGCCTCTGAACATGCACTGCCGCGCTACGTGCACTAACAAAGTTATGAAGTCCAGGCAATAGGGGATTTTAACTGGAAAAATTAATACTAGTTCTGGATTTCGACTCACTTTATGTTTTTTGGGTCGCTGAATCCGAATTTGTAGCTTCCCACCAAAATTTCACCCGTCAACCCCTCAAAAAAATTGGTTTTTGAGAAAAGCGCGCGGGGAATGTTCCGAGGCAGCCCCCTCTCTCCCCGTTTATCCTACGTCATAATGTCATATATCCTATTTGTTGCAAATTTTGTCTAGTTTCTGAATTTCGTAATGCTTTTCCCCTAAAACAATAAGACATTTAAATTAATAACAACTATTTCGAGGGGGGGGGGGATTTTGGGGTTAAGTTAAAAATTCGGATTCAGCGACCCAAAAAACTTAAAGTAAACCTTATAAGGAAAGTTCAGAGGGGAGATGGGAGGGCGAAAGTAAACGTGTGAGTGGTTAAGTGGAATTGCGCAACTTAGTCCACGCAGCACCGCGCGCATGTTCCGAGGCAGATACCCCCTTCCCCTTCATCCTAAATCATAATGTCATATATGTAATTTGTTGCAAATTTGTTTACTTTCTGAATTTCTAGATACTTTCCCCCTAAAACAATAAAAAAATTGATTTTTTTTAATAAAAATGTTTTTTGGGGGGGCTTTTACCAAAATTTGGGGGGGTGGGGGTTGCCAGGGGAAATTTTGGTGGGAAGTTACAAATTCGGATTCAGCGACCCCAAAAACATAAAGTAAGCCGATTTCCAGAACTACCATTAATTTTGCTAGGTAAAATTCCATATTGCCTGGACTATTAGTATTCTATTATTTTAGATCACTTGGGAGTATATATTTTTTAATTCATCAGATATAAATAAAACTTAGTTAATTACATTTTAGAATCCTTGGAGAGGCATGGCCCTTCTTTGCTCTCCCTCGACGGCGCCCTTGCCTACTACCTATAATTAAACCACAAATATCTATATTCCATAAAAAGCGTACATAAAAAAAAGTACTCACATGCTAAAATATATCCCTTTGCACTGAAAACTCAATGTTGGTGATTATTTCAACTTTGGTTCGAAGTGGTTAATGATAAGCATACAACTTCTTAAAAAGATAAACTAAACCTCCGTAATTCTGCTAACTCCTTTAGTTAATGCCGCTAAAAACGAAATATTATATTATTTAAGCGATCATTACGCCCTTAGATTATTCCTAGATGATCGATCATGCACGTAATTATCATTCCATCAACAGACGACTGTTTTCTTTTTTTCGTCTGCGGTATCGTCTTAAATACAATGAATGTGGGAGCACGAAGTTGCTCTACTGCTGATATAAGTACTTTAAGCAAAATTTGATGAAATACTGGATAGCTTATAGATTAACGGATAAAATTTGATAATAATCCTATTTTAAAATATAAAATTAATAAACAGGATTAAGTGCAAAATTCCTTGTGAGTGCACCTGTAATTGACAGCAGAGGCAGGGGGAAAAAACACTTTAGAAAATAAAAAATTAAGGGGCTACTTCAGTCACGAGAAAAGACCCGTTCGCTAATGCTAATCCTATTGAAGAATTTTTTTTAAGATATCTTGTTTGCATTTCAACATTTTTAAATGATTTTTTTTTTTCCATCGGATAGCTGAAATCAATCTGTACAAAGGCTGTTTTTTACTTTTTCGATTTTGTTTGCAGATTTTTTTTTTTTTTTTATAGGGATCGTTTCACTTTCGAAACCGGTTCTTAAAATGAAAATGTCCGAATTAAAAGTACCTGAAAACAAAATCGTAAAGGTAAAGAACGGCAGATGTAGAAATAGATCTCAGCTATCCAATAATAAAAAAAAAAAATCATGGAAAAATATTGAAATGCAAAAGAGATATCTTAAAAAATTTCTACCATTGGATTAACATTAGCGAACTGGTGTTTTCACCTGCCTGAAGTAGCCTCTTAAGGGGAACCGTGGACCTTTATTTGAGCAAAAATCGAAATTTCTTTTTGTGTGTATTATTATTCTCCAATTTGTACCGAGCCATTTGTGAAAAGCGTATGCAGGTGCTATGATTTTTCGCAGTGTTACAAGTGTTTTAATTTTGTATACAAGCAATTTTTTTTGGCCCTTTAATATACAGACGTGTGAAAATTATTAGAATAAGTGTGAAATTTACAATAAAAACTTGTTATATTAAAAAAATATTTAAAAAATATTGATACATTTAATATTTAGTGTGCATTCTCTTGTTTTTTATTAAAGAAATGATAGCATACTGGTCTTGGCATACTTTATATGTTTTTCTGGCAATTAATTTATATTTCGTTGTCATGATGCCAAATTTGGATGTGTTTCTATCAGACTAGTCTTGTTTGTGGTGTTGTATTTCTTTAATTTTCTCTTTATAATGGCCCAAAGGTTCTTTATGGGTTTCATATCTGGACTGTTTCCAGGCTATGAAAATGTTTTCTTTAATTAAATTAAAGAAATGCAACATCACAAACAAGAATATTCTGATAGAAAAATTAATCCAAATTTAGTATCATGACAACGAAATACAAATTAAATGCCAAAAACTCATACAAAATATGCCAAGACGTATTGAACCTTTAATAAAAAACAAGAGGGTGTACGCTAAATATTAAATGTGTCAATATTTTTAAATGTATTATTTCTTTAATATAAAAAGATTTTAATGTAAATTTCACAATTATTCTAATAATTTTCACACGTCTGTACTTTAAATCTGTTTTTCATGAAGCTGACTTTTCAAAGTTTTTAAATTTTTCAAATGCTCCATGCTTCTTAATTTTTGATCAAAATTAATTAACTTGATAAGGAATTATCCTGATATTGCTTACAAAGAAACTGTGTATGCATTTTAAAATTCGACTTCATTAGGATAATTAAATTAGATTTTTAACCTATAAAAAGGCAAGATTTTGATGGAAATCGATATGGAATTCAGAAAAAAAATCTCTAAAAAATTAACTATTCAAAGGATTAAAAAATTAATACACATATTTGTTTGGAGTTTTTAATGATTAAACTGCAAAATAGAGGAAATATCTCAAAAATTAAAACGCATGGAGCATTTAAAAATTTCGTTTTAAAATTAAATTTTTTTAAAATATCTTAAAATTATAATAAGATTGGAAATTTCTTTTAAGGTGAAATGAATATTTGAACAAAAATTCATATCTCTATGATGAAAATTAAAAAAAGAATTTTTTAACGTCCACCTTCAACTTAACATGTTAATTTTGATTGGTAGAAACCAGTGCATTAGTTTTAGTTTTATATAGTTTTATATGCATCTCTTGTCAATTACCAAGTTCTTTTCTATTTATGGTACACTCACCCTACGCCATATTTTTTCATCACATATATTTTATCAACAGGGCCGGAGAGAGACTCTTCGAGCACTGGTATAGTCATTCGAATAAAAGCCTTTAAATATAGGGTAAGGTGCCCTATTATCGCTCCCCAGTCACTTTTAGGCCCTTGGAAGTTGTAATTTTCAGTGAAAATCTATCAAATTTGGATTTTACATAGACTAACTACCCACGCATATAGAAACATAGTCAAATGTCGTACAAAAAAATTTTAGCAATGCGAAAAATTGTTTTTTCAAAAGTATCTAAAAAATTCAAAACAAAGAAAAAGGTTCCAATTTCGTTCCCCCAAAAAATCCAATACGCCGAGGCTTAACTTATAACTAAATCAAAATTTCTTTCTAAATGAGTAAGTAATTTAATTTACATTAAAGTAAGGCACAAAGAAATGTTCTACTTATCAGTGGAAGAATAACATAACGAAATATTAGCCATCCAAACATGAGGGAAGAATGGAAAAAAAAAGTCATGAAAAAGCATTCCTATTTTCGTCCCCAGGACGAAAATAAGAACTGCAAGGGGGACGAAATTGGGTCCACGCCACTTCCCAATATGACGAAGCTTCAGTTCCCGTAAGATGAACTGAGCGTCCTAAAACTCATTGTATGCAACTGTCAGCATCTTACCAACGCAAAATACATGCAATGAATAAAAAAATGAATACTCACAGTACAGTAAATAACGTTCTACAAGCGACGTAATAAGAACTCGGGTCGTCTAAAAATAGGAAATTCGCCGTCTTTAATTTTTGTATGCGTCTTGGCGAACGAAACTTTCAACACTGACCCCTTTTACCTCCCGTCCCCTGTGCCTTGCATCATAAGTGGCGCCACTTTCGCAGAAGCAGAGAAGTTAATGGGGGGGGGGGATTAGGAGAGGGGACGACATATGGGCACTTTACCCTAGTTTAGATTAATGAATTTGTTAATTTATTTATTGAAGTGAAACTTCTTTAGGCACGTTGAGCTTTTTTTGAGATGGAGAAAAACCACTGATTTGGAGACACTGTTACGTAACCGACATGCTAGCATTTTGGCACATAGACACTAGCGCACCAAGCGGTGAATGACAGGAACTTTTCCCTCTTCAGCTCAATCCGCAAAAGAAGAACGAAGCTAAAACTTTATTTTTCTCCCGGCGTTCACACAGGAACACACACACACACATTATCAGTTTTCGAAAACTTTTTTAGGCGCGTTGAGCTTTTTTTGAGATGGAGAAAAACCACTGATTTGGCGACACTGTTACGTAACCGACATGCTAGCATTTTGGCACATAGACACTAGCGCGCCAAGCGTAATATAATTGTGGTATTGTATTCATTAATAAAAATACTTTTGGATAGTATTGAATTGGAGTATGGATTTCAATATTTGGATAGTACCGAATTGTAATGGTTGCTGTTTATATTTCACCGGATAAATCTTTAAATGCAATGCGAGAATTTTTGTACGAAAATTTGTTTATTTATATGTACATGTATAATTTAATAATATAATTTAATATAATAATATATATTACAAATTATTAATGTTTATTTATATGTAATTTATAGTTAAATTATATTACTATGAAAATTGTAATATAATTTTGGTAGTAATAGTTTATAATAATGAATAAAAAAACACTACATTTAAAAGTATTTCCTGCACAATAAAACATTTCTTGACGATTAAAAAAACACACACGTAATTGTTGAAGTTTTCACTTCTATTGGCACTCCCGGAGTGCCACTGTTTTTTTTTTTTTTTTTTTTTTTTAAGTAAAACATATATCATTTCTTAAAATTCAAACATCACTATGTTAACAATAGAAAAAATTAGCGCCCATGTCCATAACCAAAACGCCATATTGCTGTACGTATTTTCAGCTGCAGCAAAGTTCTCTGAAGCTAATAGCTCCTATCAATTTGCCAGCGTAGGCCCTCATTTACTACCTCTAATGCTTTCTTAATAGATAGAACCTTTTAGCCTCGATATGCTATTTCTTTCGTCCAGCATTTAAAATGTCGTCTCTAAAAAGTAACGCTCCATTGTATAAGCCAGCCGTAAAACAAAGCAGATGTATCATTGTACGGTTAAATGCTCTACTGCAATTTTTTTAAACTTCTGAGTCATTTTCAATTTTCATACCGTTGTATGGGGGGAAAAAGTACTTTTAAATGCAATCTGTTTGAAAACTGCATCTCAATTTATTTTTGAGATATTAATTTTTTTATAGTTTTTAACGCCATTTCTTTAATGTTGGCAACTCAAGTGCTCCTTTTCTGTAGAAAGTAAAGAAAAAATAGTTGGAAAATAGTAATTATAGTTTTTTGTTGCCATTTTTCCATAGCAACTGAAAAAAACATGTAATTAAAATACGTGCTATTTTGAAAAAATATAAATGAATGATTTCTGATGAAACATGGAGCTATTACAAACTATATTTAATTTTAAGTATCTATATTAATATTACAAACAAGTGAAGACCTATGAATCATTAAAAAACGATCTCTCTCTTTTTTTTTATTTGTGTATTATTCAGCCATACTGACGCCCTATGCGTACTTTACAGTATTTGTTGTTTAAGACTGGATCGTAAATGAAGAATTCTTCAGCGGATGACGTCATTTTATATAAAATAAAAGTGTGTGTTTTAAGTCTTAAAACTGAAATACGTTTTGTACTAACTATATTTATATATGCATATATATTTTTTTTTCATCGGGGGCGACGCTAAATTCTGAAAAAGCAGAATTCCAGTTTTCTAGTTATTTATATGTTTTTTTCAGCTTTTTTTTTTTTCATTTTAGCGCCGTGTAATAATTCGCTATGTAATTTAGATTAACAATAAAAAATGATTCAAGTTTTTTTTTTCACTTGTTTCTTAATTCGAAATTTTTACATGAAAAAAAGAAAAGAGCTCGAGCGTACTTTTTTTGTTATTTCATTAACACTTTATCTACTGACGGTACTTATGAGTACCATTAAAATAACTTGTTATAAAATTCATTTAATACATCGATTCGTTGTAATACAATTTCGAATGAGTTATAGATACATTATCTTGTTTCAAAAGCATTATGGGTTACACAAAACAAAAATAGTTTTAAAAGAATGATTTCTTTTGCCTTTGCATCTTTTCATCTTTCTTGGCGAAAGTGGAGAAAGTGAGAGAATCTTGGGGAAAGTGAGGGGGATTTTTCAATTCGGATATATTTTTATATTTCTATTGTAAGACCATTGTATTTGTACATTTCCTAATTCTACAAAATACTAAGAAAAATATTTAAAATAAAAGATTTAAGTGGGGTTATATAAATATTACACAAAACCCCCATAAACTCAAACTTAATAAATCCTTCTAAATCCTTCAATCCTTCTAAAATCATTCTAAAATTTATTAAATGATTATGTAAATCTTCTAATGTAGTTTAAGCAATTCACGAAAAATGCTTTAGAAGATAAAATTTTCACGAATTCATAATTCAGTAGATAAAGGGTTAAAGAAAAGAAAAGGTAAAAAAAAAAAACAACCCCCTATAATATATATCTGACGCGTTGGCCGCCTCAGATTGCGACGAAGAGGCTTTTTTGGGAGACATTGACAAGCTTCTTTCTGTGTTTATCGACAGGGCCGAAAGCCTTTTTTGCACCGGGGGCAAACATGGATTTTGGCGCCCACCTCCCCCCTTCCGCAATATATTTACAAAGAGAATTTTACTAAATTTCTGATACTGACTGATTTTAAAAATCATAAAATATGTAATACTGAACTACGTAATCTACAATTGCGGATCAAAGGTGGAGGTTACGGGGGTCCCCCCCTCTGAACATCAACAAAAATAGTCTAAAGATAATTTTTAAAATGAAATATACAATAGAGTCCCGATTATCCGAGTTCCGCTTAACCGAGTTTCCGCTTTAACCGAGTTTTTTTTTTTTTTTTTGAAAAATAAACGGAAAATTTTCTGTAATTTATGGGTAAAAATTCCGTAAAAAAACGGAAATAGTACTGGCGTCTAGATTGCCAGTAGTATTTCCGTTTTTTAGCCCGTTTTTTTTTTTACAGTGTAGTAAGCTATATGTATGAAACGGTAATAATATGTTTTAAAAATTCCACGAACCGGAACAATATTTTCCATACTTTCACGAACCGGAACAATATTTGTCACAATTTCACGAACCGGAACATTGTTCCGGTTTGCTCCGGTACATTTCGAGCCTCGAATTTGATTGATATGTAATCGAAGTAAAGAAATTATTAGAATCAAAGAGTCTGCTAGCGAAATCTTTTGCAATTTCTTAGCTATTAACCCTTGGTATGCAGCTAATACGAAAGTATCGCTTTTAATATATGTTATTGGTATGTTTCGTTTTAAAATTATTTTTGGTGCTGTTAGTGAGCAATTATAAAAAATCTATTAGAGTTTACAAAAAAGAAGAAAAAAAGTAGTAGAAGAAAAAGAAAGAAGAAAGAAGAAAAAAAAAGAAAAGAAAAATGAGTTTCACCTATGTTCTGTAACCTGCGAAGTCCGCGTCGGATTCCTTAGTATATTTATCGTGCAATCATTTTAGAGAAATTAAAACATAAAGTCTCTGCAGGTACACATAAGCACACATTGATAATTAAAATAATTAAAATTCATAAAAAGCACAAATATGTGTTCTTAAATTACTTTCAAGTTCATACATATAATATAAAATTATTTAAAACACATTAAAAATATCTTAAAATGCACTAAAACCATTAAAAACCCAAAACGTTTTCAGCCATTACACGGCCATCATCAGTGGAGATTTAAATGAAAAAGATGAGATGAAGAAGAGAAATTTTCGTGATAGAATTAAAGAACATAAAGCAGGTCTGAGATTAAATAAGACCTCATACTGCATTATCAAGATTAGCTCAAACTTAACCTATAAAAGTATATTTTAATAAACCGAAAATGATCTTTCGTACAAATAATTACCAGTAAGCCATTATAAGAGAATCATTTGAAATAATTGTTAATAAAGATATAGCTTGTGTAACGATGCACTATCATACGATATCCACGGAATATCGAAAGATTTGCTGCATAATAGATGAAAGCTCGTTTTGCTGGAAATTTGAATACCTTCATCTGGCACCTCACCTGACGTACAACTTTTAAATTACAATAATTTCTTCAAGACAATTCTCGAATCAGCGCAAAGAAAAATAACAACATTTAAATCCCTACTGATGACGGCCGTGTAATGGCTGAAAACGTTTTGGATTTTTAATGTATTTTAAGATATTCTTAATGTATGCACATGAAAGTAATTTTAGTACATTTATTTGTGCTTTTTATATGAATTTTAATTTTTTAACTCAAGGTGAATATAGTACTAGAATTTTAATTTTCATTTGTTCACATATTGATATGTTGATTCGTTTTGTTTTCGTTTCTGAAGTTTGCACGGTCATTTTTTGCTCACTGGAGCTAAGTAAGCTGGGACCTATAGCTTAAAGTCACATAATCATGGAAAATTATGCATTCAAATTTTCCATTTCCTCTGTGTTTCTCCCTTTATTAATCCGCCCATACCTGTCATTTATGGAATTTTCGAAAAAGAGAATCTTAAAATTTTAAAGACGCATATACCTTTCGCTGATATTGTTATCTTTACAATGGCAATTTTAGAAGATTTCAGTGATTTGGGGTGCTTTTTCTTCTTCTTTTTTTTTTTTTTTTTTTTTTTTTTTTCCGTGGCTGGAAATGATTACTCACTATGCGTAACTGAGTGCATCGAACTATGAAAATACGACTCAGTTTCCGAAAATAGTTTTTACTTATCAAAAACATGAGAGATCATATGCAGATGTTTTCTTTAGCCCCCGGTATGCTATTTTTTTCTCCCAGCTTATTTTGTGTCGTCTCCAAAAAATAACGTTACGTTGTATAAGCCAGCTGTAAAACAAAGCAGATTTATTATTGTACGATTAAATACTCTACAGCAACTTTTTAAACTTTTAAACATCGCACATTTTCAATTTTTATATCGTCGTATTGGGGAAAAAATGTACTTTTAAATGCAATTTGTTTGAAAACTGCATCTCCATTTATTTTTGAAATATTAATATTTTTGGAGCTTTTAGAGCCATTTGCTTAATATTGGCAACGAAAGATCTCCATTTCAGTAGAAAGTAAAAGAAAAATAGCAATTATATCTTTTTGTTGCCATTTTCCGATAAAAACTGAAAAAAGTGTAATTAAAATACGTGATGCTATTTTGAAGAAATATAAATGAATGATTTCTATAAAACATGGAGCTATTATAAACTATATTTAATTTTAAGTATCTATATTAATATTACAAACAAATGAAGGCCTCTGAATCTTTAGATAGCCGATTTTTTTGGTCGAGTTCCTTGAATGACAAAATCTCTTTTTTTTTTTTTTTTTTTGGATTTGTGTATTATTTAGCGATAGTGACGTCATATGCGTACTTTACTGTAGATGTTGTTTAAGACTGGATCGCAAATGAGGAAAAAAATGGCCATAATTTTTTTTGAAAAAAAAATTATGGCCATTCCCCCCCCCCCCCCCCCCCCTCATTCTAACCAGAAAATCAGAGTTCTAACTTTTTACGGCTGCTCTTTCATCTTCACCTAACGCCTCATTTATAATAGCTGTTTCATAATAATGGAGGCTATCAGTCCATTAGAAGAAAATGATCCATTCCAAAGGTATAAGTTCGATTAACACGGATAATCGGGACTCTACTGTATCTATATTTAAATACTTTTTTTTTCATCGGGGGCGACACTAAATTTTGAAAAAAGTCGTAAAAGTTAATGCAACATATAGAGTAGCATTTTTTTTTTAATATTTCATGTATCTGAAAATTAAATATAGAATCATAGAATGATTGGCATCCTCATTAAATTTTGCGAAAAATATTGGTTTAATAGCTTTGAACTGAGACTGTGCAGTTTGTATTTAGCCAAGTTAAATATTTAAAATTTACAGGATTATCAGAGGCCTCCTTTTTATCTACTGCTATTTCCGACCAATAAACTTCATGGTATATTTATACAATATTTGCAATAGAAATCCACGATTATTGTTCGGTCATAATGGTAAGCAATGTAATGGAACGAATTGGTTGACCTCAGAGAATTTTGGTTTTAGATCCCTGCAGTCTCAAAGAAATCCTTAAATTGAACGAATTGTTTCGTTGGGTTAAAATTGTTTGAATTGAACGAATTGTTCCGTTGGGTCTCGTTAAAACACGAAAATTTCCGAGACGAGCTTTGACTGCATTCATTTAAATATGATATAAATTCAAAAATTTGAACTTTTGAAAATTCTTAATTTTCAAGGGTTTTTTTTTCTTTTTTTTTTTGGGGGGGGGGGGGGGGGGTTCTTTAATTTTTTGCCAAAATGGTTGCTAAAAGGTAATTCAGATCACAAATGGAATTACATTTCACACTTGCTGCACAGTGACTCTGTCATTTACTAAAGAGGATGGATAGCCACAAATTTTAGCCCGTGCAAATCATCGAAAGAGAAAAAAGAAATAATTCACATTTTTAGAAATCATAAGCCTAGGGCTCTGGAATCAATCCAAAACATTCTTTAAGGAATTCTTCCTCTAGACGGAAAGATTGATCAAATATAAAAACTTTAAAATTCTTTTTTATTTTCTCTGAATCAGTTTGTGTCCAGTGATGTTTCAGTTTTTATCGAACTGTATAGATATAACAATTCCAAAATCAGTATATATCAGAAACTTGTTAAATTATTTTTGGTCAAAAAAAATTTTTTTGACGGTTACAAAGAAAATAGATATCACCTTCAGACTCTTTGTACTATATTTATTTACACTTCCCTTATCTATTTAAATTTTTGTGTGTAAAAAAAAAAAAAAAAAAAAAAAAAAAAAAAAGATAATAATACGCCTTGTGCGACGGAGAGTACCTGCAGTTGCTCGTCATGAACTTCCCATCGGGCAACCATTTTTCTCCGGGCTCAAGCATTTGAAACAAATTGGGTTGCCAAATTATAAAAGAGCATTCAATTCTCTAAAATTGAACGCTACACCTTTGAGGACATTCTACCCTGCACTTAAAGAATGAAATATATATATATATATATATTAAAAATGTTGACCTAAAGAAGTAAAATTTCTTCTTTAGAAATGGACGAATTTAAATCGTTTCCGTTACGGCTGTTCTCAAATCCAGTGGGTCAACTTTCTGACATAAGTTTAAATTCATTTTTGTTCGGAAACGCATGAAACTAGAAGATGTTGTTATTCAGAAACTATGTCATCGAACTTTAGAACTTTAGATTGGTGGATCTCAGAATAATTTTTGCGTTAGATTGTGGAATGTTTTTTATTTGGAAGGTGTGTGTGTGGGGGGGGGGGGGACTTACATGTTTTAACGAAATATAACCAACGGAAAAATTCGTTCAATTCACGGACTCTTTTTAGAATGTTTAATCACTAATCCATTGAAAACATTCTTCAAAAGCTTCGTTTTATGGGCGAAAAGATTGATGAAACATATCAAAACTTTACAACTCTTCACTACTTTCTCTACATCAGTTTTCGCCTGTAAATATATAGGGAGGTTTCAGGTTTTATTTAACTGCCCCGGAGTTATAGAAATTTACATGAAAAGATAGTTGCATGCTGTAATTAAGTCAAAGTTGGTTCGAAAGCAATAAAAATCGTTGCACACGCTAGAAATCTCCGTCCGAATTTTTCATAGTTTAAGGAAACAGAATATATACGCTAAAATTCAGTTTTTAATACGAAAAAGTACTAAGCACCACAGTTGTCGGAATAACCCTTGACGAAAATGCAGCTTTAGATTGGTGGATCTCAGATTAATTTTTCCGTTAGATTATGGAATGTTTTTTATTTGTAAGGTGTGTGTGTGTGTGGAGGGGGGGTGGGGAACTTTCATGTTTTAACGAAATATAACCAGCGGAAAAATTCGTTCAATTCATGGATTCTTTTTAGAGTGTTTAATCTATACTCCTATTATAAAGAGGAAAAAATTGTTTATTTGTAGGAGGTAAGCTCAGAAACTACCGAACCGATTCCAAAAGTAATGGTATCAAAATGATGGTGTTAGTCCAACTTAGAACATAGGCTATATCTTATGTCGGTGCCACTAACCCAAAGGGGGTGCAGGAGCAAAAAACGTTCTAAAATGCGTTTTTTGCGTTACTGAAAGGCCTAGAAATATGAAATTTGCAATATTAGTTACTTATAAGATATAAATGATGTCTAAGAACAGTTCTTAAACAATTTGAAATTTAAAAGGGGTGAAAATGCACAAAAAGCGTTCTAAAAAACGTTCTAAATGGTAGTTTCTACATAATCTCAGGAAACACCAAACCGATTTAAAAAACATTGGTGTCAAAATGATGGTGTTAGTCCAACTTAGAACATAGGCTATATTTTATGTCGGTGCCACTACCCCAAAGAGGGTGCAGGAGCAAAAAACGTTCTAAAAATGCGATTTTTGCGTCAGTGAAGGGCCTAGAAATAAGTAATTTGGAATATTAGTTACTTATAAAATATAAATGATGTCTAAGAACAGTTCTTAAACAATTCGAAATTTAAAAGGAGTGAAAATGCACAAAAAGCGTTCTAAAAAACGTTCTAAATGGTAGTTTCTACGTAATCTCAGGAAATACCAAACCGATTTAAAAAATATTGGTGTCAAAATATTAGTGACAACGTTTGCTCCAAAATAGGCTATGTTTTATGTCGGTGCCACTAACCCAAAGGGGGTGTAGGAGCAAAAAAAACGTTCTAAAAATGCGGTTTTTGCGGTACTGAAGGGCCTAGAAATATGAAATTTGAAGTATCAGCTACTTATTAGATATAAAGGATTTCTAAGAACAGTTCTTAAACAATTCGAAATTTAAAAGGGGTGAAAATGCGCGAAAAGCGTTCTAAAAACGTTCTAAATGGTGATTTCTACACAATCTCAGGAAATCCCAAACCGACTAAAAAATAATGGCGTCAAAATGATTGTGAAAACCCTTGCTCCAACATAGGCTATGTTTTATGTCGGTGCCACTACCCCAAGGGGGGTGCAGGAGAAAAACGTTCTAAATTGCGGTTTTTGCGTGACGGAAAGGCCTTGAATCGTGAAATTTAGAATGGTAGTTAGTTATAAGATATGAATGATCTCTAAGGACATTTCCTAAAAAAGTCGAAATTTAAAAGGGGGGTCAAAATGCGCAAATGCGTTGTAAAAAACGTTCTAAATTGCGATTTCTAGCAATCTCAGGAAATACTGAACCGATTTCAAATATAATGGTGTAAAAATGATGGGGACAGATCTTGCTCCAAAATAGGCTATATTTTATATCTGTTTCCACTACCCCAGAGGAGATGCAGGAGCAAAATGAGCGAAAAGCGTTCTAAAAACTTTCTAAATGCAGATTTGTCACCAATATCTCAAGAAGAATCAAACTGATTGCAAAAGTAATGGTAAGAAATTGATGCTGACAGCCTCTGCTCTAATATAGATTCTATTTTAAGTCGGTATCACTATTACCTAGACGTTGCAGGAGCAAAAAAGCGTTCCAAATTTCGATTTTTGTGATCGGTATGGGCTAGCAACTTAAAATTAGGCAAGGTACATATTTATTACATATAAATGATCTTTAAGAACAGTTTCGAAAAAATTAGAAATTTAAAAAGGGGTGAAAATGCGCGAAAAGCGTTCTAAAAACGTTCTAAATTGCGATTTCTACTCAATCTCAGGAAATTCCAAAGCTATTTCAAAAGTAATGGTTGCAAATCAATGGTGACAGTCCCTGCTATAACGTAGGTTATATTTTATGTTGCTGTCACTACCATTGAGGGTTGCAAAAGCAAAACATGTTCTAATTTGCGTTTTTTGCATAACTGAAGGGAACTTTGTGTTATGGCATGGTATTTACTTACAAGATGCAACTGCTTTCTAAGAACTGTCGAAAGAAAATTTCAAATTTAAAAAGATGAAGTGAGCGAAAAGCGTTATAAATTACAATTTTTATGTAATCTTATCAAATACCAAACCGGTTAAAAAAATAATGATGACAAATTGTTGGTGATAGAACCTGCTCAAACATAAGATATATTTTATGTCTGTGCCACTACCACCAGAGGGTTGCAGTAGCAAAAAACTTTCTGAATTGCGATTTCTGTGATATTCAAAAGGCTAGAAACTTTAAATATGGCATGGTAGTTACTTATAAAATATAAATGCCCTCGAAGGACTGTCGAAAATAAATTCGAATTATAAAGGAGTGAAGTGAAGGGGAGGTGATAAAACATTCTAAAAAAGTCCTAAATTACAATTTCTACGCAATTTCAGGGAATATAAACCAAATATAAAAGTAATAGTTGCGAATCAATCGTAACAGTCTCTGATCCTACACAGGCTATATTTTATGCCGATGATTCTACCACCTGGGGTTTACAGGAACAACAAACGCTCTAAAAAAGGCCTTTAAAAGCTTTCTAAATTACATTTCTGTGGAATATTTGGAAATAATAAACCAATTTCAAAATTAATGTTGGCAAATTAATGGTGACAGTTCCTATTTCAACATAGCCCTTTATGTTGAGAGAGGTGGTAGGACTTGGAATTTTACATGATGGTTAATTTTAAGATGTAAGAAGAGGGTTTCTAAAAAATTCAAAACTTCACATGAATACTGAAATGAGCGTATTAATTGAGCATAAAAGTTTCAAAATATTTTCTAAATTACTATTTATTTAGTTTTATTTCGTTTTATTAATTTAAGTCTCATTTCTGCCTTATGCAGTGTAACAATGATGTTTAATGAAACTGTGTTTTAAATAGTAATTTTTTTAATTATTCCTAAAAGTAATAAGTACCTTTTAATAAAATAAAATATTACCTTTTAATAAAATAAAATATTACCTTTTAATAAAATAAAATATTACCTTTTAATAAAATAAAAATTTAGTTAGTACCTTTTAATAAAAATTAGACATATAAAAATCACTTAAAAATCACTTGGCATATTTCAAATATTACGCGAGCAAAGCCGCGGGGTTTGCTAGTCACTAATAAATTGAAAACATTCTTCAAGAGCTTCGTTTTAAGGGCGAAAAGATTGATGAAATATCAAAACTTTACAGCTCTTCGCTACTTTCTCTACATCGGTTTTCGCCTGTAAATATATAGGCATATAGGGAGGTTTCAGGTTTTATTTAACTGCCCCGGAGTTATAGCAATTTATACATGAAAAGATAGTTGCATGCTGTAATTAAGTCAAAGTTGGCTCGCAAGCAATAAAAATCGTTGCACAAGCTAGAAATTTCCGTCCGAATTTTTCATAGTTTAAGGAAACAGAATATATACGCAAAAATTCCGTTTCTAATGCGAAAAAGTACTAAGCACCACGATTGTCGGAATAACCCTTGACCAAAATGCAGCTTTAGATTGATGGATCTCAGATTAATTTTTGCGTTTGATTGTGGAATGTTTTTTATTTGGAAGGTGTGTGTGTGTTTGGGGGGTGGGGGGGGGAGCGGAAACTTTCATGTTTTTACGAAATATAACCAACGGAAAAACTCGTTCAATTCACGAACTCTTTTTAGAGTGTTTAATCACTAATCCATTGAAAACATTCTTCAAAAGCTTCGTTTTATGGGCGAAAAGATTGATGAAACATATCAAAACTTTACAACTCTTCACTACTTTCTCTACATCAGTTTTCGCCTGTAAATATATCAATGCAAAAACCCTTAACGGGTTAAAAGTTTGTGACGCAGCACTTTATCTTATGCTCTAAGAATTTTAAATATGGAACTTAAAAATAATGATATCAAATTTTGAGTGACGCTATGCTATTAATTATAATCTCTCTATATATTATTTATTTCATCTTTTTATTTTTTTATAATCGCATGTGCAAAAATTATGTTCAATTTAAAAAAATGTATAAAAGTTTATTCATTGATGCTTTAACATTTACACCTCTCATAAATTCCAAGTATGAGTTTTAAAAGATATGATATCAAAATTTTAGTGACGCTTTGATGTGGCTTTAAACGATTTGTTTTAAAATTAAATTTAAATTATTTTTGTTTTGGCTAAGATATATTCACACATCTAAATAATAGTTTTAATTTTCCAATATACTTTAAATATGTCACTTTCACTGAATTTATATAATGCATTTAAATGTATTTATTTGAATAAATTGATTTATCCTTTGTCCAATGCTATTAAAAATTTAAAATAAGATTTACGTAAATAATTTTTTTGCCTCATAGTATCCATTTGAATACATTTCCCTTAGTTTGGATACAATGACGCAAAAAAATTATTTACGAAAATCTTATTTTAAATTTTTAATAGCATTGGACAAAGGATAAATCAATTTATTCAAATAAATACATTTAAATGCATTATATAAATTCAGTGAAAGTGACATATTTAAAGTATATTGGAAAATTAAAACTATTATTTAGATGTGTGAATATATCTTAGCCAAAACAAAAATAATTTAAATTTAATTTTAAAACAAATCGTTTAAAGCCACATCAAAGCGTCACTAAAATTTTGATATCATATCTTTTAAAACTCATACTTGGAATTTATGAGAGGTGTAAATGTTAAAGCATCAATGAATAAACTTTTATACATTTTTTTAAATTGAACATAATTTTTGCACATGCGATTATAAAAAAATAAAAAGATGAAATAAATAATATATAGAGAGATTATAATTAATAGCATAGCGTCACTCAAAATTTGATATCATTATTTTTAAGTTCCATATTTAAAATTCGTAGAGCATAAGATAAAGTGCTGCGTCACAAACTTTTAACCCGTTAAGGGTTTTTGCATTGATATCATTACTTTTTTGAGGTTATTGAAAAAAATAAATAAAACAATAAACACACACAAAAAAAAATTAAAGACCAATACAAAGAATTCATAGTCAGGATTTCAATTCACCTTCAATCTCTCCCCCCTCCCTCCCCACAAAAAAGGATGACCATACTTCAATTTTAAAGAGCACCGTGCAATGAGATTTTTATAAGAACTCTTTGGTAAGATATGGAAGTAATGTACAACATGCATGTTTAGAGGGTATTTCTGTTGGTTTGCTTCAGAGATATAAAAAGCTATGTTAAATTTTACTATATAAAAAAATTACTTTGTTAAGAAAAATAGCAAGAAATATTACTCTTTAAACCTTTATATATATATATATAACAATCATCGCTCATTTATAAAAGTAATTTCATACATTTATATTAAATCCAAAACTACAAATTTCTGCTTCTCCCTTTTCTCATTCCTAGTGCAAAAAAATTAAACATTCTTTAATTTTATATAAAATAATCTTTCACCATCCCTATTTAAAATTCTTTATTAACAATAATAATAAATCATATAAAATAATCCCCTGAGCTCCGAAGTTTTCCACTTCTGCTTTTGCACCCACCTCTCCAGCTTACCTAAATAATAAAATCTTTCAAAAATTAGTTTGAAAAAAAAAAAAAAAAAAAAAAAAAATCTGCAACATTTGTTGCTCATTAACATAAATAAATAAATAAGCACCAACTTCCCTAATGTACAGTCATGGGAAAAAAAAGTAAACACCCCCTACTAACTCCTCAACAAATTACCGTAGAAGAAAGTTACTGGTACCGAACGATTGGAAATAAAGTCTACTTTTAAATGTATATAAAATTTGCTTAAGGTGTTATCTACGTATTAAAACGAACCATAACTTTGTTTTTTTCAATAGCAGTACACAATTTTTACAGCAGAAATGAATTCTACACCATTTAATTAGCCTAAAAACAAATTTTTATGCAATTCGTACTATAAGTTCCCGAGAAATTAATTATTTTAAAACAAGCTTATTTTAAGGGCTGTATCCAAATTGAAGTTCGGTACTCGATTGTTAACCCAGAGAGCCCCGTTCTTGATCAAGGCACCTTAAGCGTCACTCAAGCAGTCAATGAAGTCTGCTAGATTACAGGACAGCGTAAGACATTTCAAAATATCTAGTCACTTCTATAATAGACGGCCCCTTAAACCATAATTTTGCCGTTTTCTAAGCATAATTTGAAAACTATTTGGAAGAGAAATGTGAAATTTTGGATTTCCATAAAGCAGGACTTAATAAATCTAAATCCATCAAAAAAATTTTAGGTTACAATTCATAATTTTTTCGAATATTAATTTCATAATTCATATCATAAAATTATAAAAATTGCAAATTCAACGTATTTATGTTTGGGTATGTTAGTATTACTGCTACACAAAAAATTAGCACATTAGGAGCATAATTTCAGGAGATATGAATAAAAATATGAAAATATAATTTAACATTAGAAGCACTAAATTTTGAATGTTTATAATTCAAAAACTTATTATTCAAATTACTTGAAATTTGGTGCCTAGGCATAGTTTGAACCGAAGATTTGAAATATCTCGTTAAAATTGGGTATTGCCATTGAAAAAAATGAAGTTTGGATTTGTTTTAATATGTAGATGGCCCCCTAAGCAAATTTTATATACATCATTTAAAAATAGACTTTATTTCCAATCGTTCGGTACCAATAACTTTTGTCTACGATAATAATTTGTTAAGGAGTTAGTAGAGGGTGTTTACTTTTTTTTTTCCACGACTGTACATTTCACCTCTTCTCCCTCCCCCTACTCCCCAACATTAAAAAAAAATTAAATCTTTATTTTTATAGAGAAAATTCTTCTATATAAATTATCCTCCTATTCCTCAAAATTACCACTTTCCCACTCCAGCCTAGAGATTTCAATCTTTAAAGCTTTTTAGAAAATCGGATCTGCAAAGTCTTTTGCTTAAGGGGACGGTGGATCTTAAAATCCTTAAAAATAATTTTTTTTATTTTTGTAAATTTCAACTTAAATATTATTCAAGAGTACATTATATATATTATAACATGCATTTATCCCCAAAAAAATGTTAAAAAAATTTTATTTTTGAGAAAAAAATAGAATTTTACGCGTCGTGTTGGAAATCTTCGAAACGCCCCATGCGTCTTCAATATCAATGAAAATCCCCAATATTTTTTATAAAAGTTTGGTTTATATATAGAAATTAAATAGAGCATCGAATTTTACATATTTGAATTTAAAGGTTAAAAAAAAAAATTGAAAAAATTTGAAATTTTTTCAATTTTTTTTTTATTTTTTGTAAATTTTATCTTAAATATTATTCAAGGGTACATTATATGCATTATAGCATGCATTTATCACAAAAAAAAATTTATTTTTGAGAAAAAAATGGAATCTTACGCGTCCTCTTTGAAATCTTCGAAGCGCCCCCTGCGCGTTCCATATCAATGAAAATCCCCAATATTTTTTATAAAAGTTTGATTTATATATAGAAATAAAATAGAGCATCGAATTTCACATATTTGAATTTAAAGGTTAAAAAAAAAATTTTTTTTGAAAAATTTTGAAATTTTTTCGAAAAAATTTTGAAATTTTGAATTTTTTTTTTTTACCTTTTAATTCAAATATATAAAATTCGATGCTCTATTTTATTTCTATATATAAACCAAACTTTTATAAAAAATATTGGGGATTTTCATTGATATTGAAGACGCATGGGGCGTTTCGAAGATTTCTAAGACGGCGTAAAATTCCATTTTTTTCTCAAAAATAAATTTTTTTTTTAATTTTTTTTGGGATAAATGCATGTTATAATGTACCCTTGAATAATATTTAAGTTGAAATTTACAAAAATAAAAAAAAATTATTTTTAAGGATTTAAGCTCCACTGTCCCCTTAATAATAAAATATATAATCATGTACACTTTTAATTATTTTTCACACAATCAATTGATGTCATGATAATAGTTGTTCTGAGCGAAAATTGTGTTGGCTGGGCTGTCGTACAGATAGCTCAATTGGAAGAGTACTGGCAATTAAAGCCAAGGGTTATTAAAGTTCACTCTAATTCAAGATGTTTAAACCGCTTCACGACAAGAGCCCTTTGGTTAAATTTTAACCTTTTACTACAGGTTTTTAAAAACAGAAAATTTTCTGTAATTGAATCACAGAAATGCTCCCATTAAAGAAGGTAAACTTTACAATTAAAAATAAGTGGTGAGAATAATGAAGGATTCTGAACACCTTAAGTGGCCAAGTATACCGGTCGCTCATTCCCAAGGGTTTAAAGATGCTTTTTTGTTATTATAACCTTTAGGATTTACAATATAAAAAAATCTTAATCACTTCTGAGGTAAATAAAGACAGTGGAAAAAAATCAAGATGGCAATGTTTTGATTGACAAATTCTAAGCTGAGTAATTTGTGCTACAGAATGAAAAAAATATAAAGTTGTAATAATGTCCTCTTGTTACAGATACTAAATATTTAAGGTTTTTGATGTGTGAACTACATATGAATACAGTAGAAGATCTTTATAATGCACACCTTGGTATGAGAAGTTGTGCTTATTATAGAATTTTGCATTATATAGATCATATTTCATACATCATTAAATTTACTTCGTATACATGCTTTAAATTACATTCCTTGGAACCAGAAAATGTTCAAATTATGATATTTTATATAATAGGTATAGATCACACATTATTAAATTACCTTAAAGATATTACCTTGAAATATAACATCCAAATATGCCTGGGCAAATTCATTATAAACAGTGGTAAATCATGACTGACAGTTTTGGGAACACTAAATGCATGGCTGGCCAATTTATTCTTTTTCAGTATTTTTAATAATGAAATCTTTGCCTTATTTTTAGCAGAATTTTCTTCCATTAAATAAGGCAAAAATTAAAAAAAAAAAAAAACAACAACAACAACAAAAAAAAAACTTTTGGAAAGCATGCATTTTAGTGCTGCAAGAAAAACCTGTCATGAGCTGCTCTGATTATAACACTCATTTACAAAAAATTTTAATATAATAACAATGTTTTCATTACTCCAAAATAATGTGTTAAAGGCGATAATGTATCATATTTAGTGTTCCAAGAAATAGCAATATTTGTAAAATACATGTGCTTCTTAACTGAAAAATTCATTGTTTATATCTGAGAAATACATTACATCTTCTGCATTAAAATTTTTTGGTGGCAGGCTTTTGTGATTGAACAAGGACTGCTTGCAGAGTGCTTTTAAGGATTTTACAATATAAAATTATGGCTCTTGAACTACTATTAATCAAATACAGTAATAGGGATAAAAAAAATTAAATTAGATAGTTTATTTTAAAAAATTACTTGTATTTTCATCAGATATACTGATTATTACTACCATATGTTATATGTAACATATTTATTAGAAAAGTTACAACTATTTTCATGAAGTTTTGGATTCCCCCCCCCCCCCCCTCCTCATGACATACTGTCAAATTTCGCGAGGTTATTTTTTCTTGGGATGTTCCTCCCCCGACCGAGAATGGAGAGGGTTTTTTACAATCATTGGATTAATTTTGTTTTTCTTTTATTGCTACTTTTTTATGTTAGTGTGGTGATCTTTCAAATGCTATTGCACAACGAGGCGATAAACGCGCTACTCTGTAAGTGGCACGGCAACCCTCCAGTGTACAGGTGGAATTGATAAAAAGAGTTTTTGTAGTCGGAATATGCGGAATGTTACAGAATAGTGAATGGTTTAATGAAAGCAGAATAAAAACTTAATATTTAATTTAAGATGCGAGTCAGATTAATATATTAATTGAAATGGTTACTGAGTAATCACTTTATTAGTTTATACAAAGTCTAATTATCATGACAGCTACAATGCAGCTGCTAATGAAATTTTGTGAAACCAATCTTTTCTAAATAGTAACATGTTCTGAATTGTTCTTATTTACAATAATACTTCATTACCACAAATACCATATAAGGGAGCTGGCTACTTTTATATTTTTTTAAAAGTAAATTATTTAAAGCTTTCTTTTAAGCATATTAACTTTAAAATTAAACAAAAACAAGTATCTTACTTTTGCAAAAAAGCTGTTTTATCTTATTTATCTATAAACTTTAATTACTAAATAAGGAAAAGTATCATGATGAAAATTTTTACTTTTAGGAGCTCAAAACAACCAGTCAGGATAAAATCGTTCATTTTGAGCTAATCGTGATAATTTAAGTATATAAAGTAGAATTTACTATCAGTCAAAAATATGTCCAAGACTGAAATCAGTCCTGAGACTGAAGGTCTTGCACCCATGGCTGTAATCAATTAGCCTAAAAGAAATGCTTCAGGTGTTTTTTTTTCTTCTGTTTTTCTTTTGTTACAGAGATAAACGGCAATAAGAATTTTCTTCCCCTTTAGGTTAAATTTTATAAAAATAAAATACTACGATGCTTTAATTTTTGAAGCTGAAAAGAGTTATAAAAAATAAATAAATAAATAAACGAGAGATGTCATTTTAAGTCAATTTTCGTTTATAATATTATTAGAAACGATTCGCAAATGAATCATTTTATAAACGGGATTGGAAATCTTAATTTTGATTTCGTCATACCTTTTATTTAAATTGTGCGTTCTTTAAAAATGAAAGATTTTGTTTCATTTCTTTAAAAGAAAACTCAAAATTAAATTAGTAATCTATCTGTATTGCACTCACATATCACAAGAAATACCTATGACACACATGAACGTTATTTTGTAAGGAAAACAGTTATAAGTATTGTTGAAAATAAAAACAATTCAGAAAATTATACTAATTAGAAAGGATCGGTTGCAAAGAATGCTGTCTGGATAATTAGAAATTGTACTCACTTTCTCCCCTTGGAATACCATTTCAAGATCTTTTATATTTCTTATTTCTTCAGTCAACTTCGCGTATCGCGTAGTGATACATGGCGAAGTCTTATGGCGAACGCGATGAATTTTCATTTCGATACGAGAATTTTCGATAAATATCGAATTTCGATACGAGAATTTTTTTTAAAATGTGAAATATTTTCTCATTAAAAAATGTTTACTTACTATGAATAACAATGAAATAAAATACCTATAATTACAAAATACTGCTCCATTTTAAAAAATCAGTCTAAGTGTTTTAAAGCACATAATAAACTGATTTCGTAGTTTAAAAAAAGATTTATTGCCAATATTCAGATTTTTAACTGTGACCTAAACCGCGCAAAA
The DNA here is from genome assembly GCA_963932465.1 of Maratus speciosus. Classification (NCBI taxonomy): domain Eukaryota; kingdom Metazoa; phylum Arthropoda; class Arachnida; order Araneae; family Salticidae; genus Maratus; species Maratus speciosus. The sequence goes on from OZ010793.1 coordinate 344,877,138, forward strand.
CCGATGTGCAACGTTCTGTCTGCTAGCCCATAGAATAACATGTAATCCGCGATCCTAAGAAGTCCATTTTTTCATGCGGATTATATAAAAATTAAGAGTTTTCCTAGATACTAGGTTAGTCTTATCCACTTCGTCAAAAACAGATTCATTTTATATATTAATGTTTTTTAAAAAATCTAGACCGTTTCGGAGAAAAAAAAAAGACAAACTTACACCATCGAAATTGCTTTCAAAATGGGTTTACAGATCTGAAAATATACTGCACGTAGAATTGTAAAAAATTCAGAATAGGATTAGACTGCAGATACAAGACTGTTTTAAAAAAATCAGAACAATAGGACCTATATTTGATGAGTTATTAACAGGCGGCTTTTCGCATTTTCTTTGATGTCGAGTTAGCTGTATATATGAGTTCCGCCATCTACGAATTCTACGATACGATACGATACGATTTTAGGCTTAAGGCTGCGTCACTCGGAATACTACCGTCTTCCATGATAGGGAGGTTTCAGGTTTTATTAAACTGCCCCGGAGTTATAGAAATTTACATGAAAAGATAGTTGCATGCTGTAATTAAGTCAAAGTTGGTTCGAAAGCAATAAAAATCGTTGCACACGCTAGAAATCTCCGTCCGAATTTTTCATAGTTTAAGGAAACAGAATATATACGCTAAAATTCAGTTTTTAATACGAAAAAGTACTAAGCACCACAGTTGTCGGAATAACCCTTGACGAAAATGCAGCTTTAGATTGGTGGATCTCAGATTAATTTTTCCGTTAGATTATGGAATGTTTTTTATTTGTAAGGTGTGTGTGTGTGTGGAGGGGGGGGGGGGGCTTTCATGTTTTAGCGAAATATAACCAGCGGAAAAATTCGTTCAATTTATGGATTCTTTTTAGAGTGTTTAATCACTAATAAATTGAAAACATTCTTCAAGAGCTTCGTTTTATGGGCGAAAAGATTGATGAAATATCAAAACTTTACAGCTCTTCGCTACTTTCTCTACATCGGTTTTCGCCTGTAAATATATAGGCATATAGGGAGGTTTCAGGTTTTATTTAACTGCCCCGGAGTTATAGCAATTTACATGAAAAGATAGTTGCATGCTGTAATTAAGTCAAAGGTGGCTCGCAAGCAATAAAAATCGTTGCACAAGCTAGAAATTTCCGTCCGAATTTTTCATAGTTTAAGGAAACAGAATATATACGCAAAAGTTCCGTTTCTAATGCGAAAAAGTACTAAGCACCACGGTTGTCGGAATAACCCTTGACCAAAATGCAGCTTTAGATTGGTGGATCTCAGATTAATTTTTGCGTTAGATTGTGGAATGTTTTTTATTTGGAAGGTGTGTGTGTGTGTGGGGGGGGGGGGGGGAGCGGAAACTTTCATGTTTTTACGAAATATAACCAACGGAAAAACTCGTTCAATTCACGAACTCTTTTTAGAGTGTTTAATAACTAATCCATTGAAAACATTCTTCAAAAGCTTCGTTTTATGGGCGAAAAGATTGATGAAACATATCAAAACTTTACAGCTCTTTACTATACTTTCTCTACATCAGTTTTCGCCTGTAAATATATAGGGAGGTTTCAGGTTTTATTTAACTGCCCCGGAGTTATAGCAATTTACATGAAAAGATAGTTGCATGCTGTAATTAAGTCAAAGTTGGTTCGCAAACAATAAAAACCGTTGCACAAACTAGAAATCTCCGTCCGAAATCTCGTTCGTGAGTGCGGTCATTTTTTGTGAAGGTGCAATTAAAGCTTTGTCGAGCGGAACGCTGTGGAAAGAGGTGGAATTATGGTAATTTGTGTCGCAAAGATAACAAATTTGATAAAAATGAGGCAGGGAGGACAGATTAGAGTAGCACATTATGGATTTCGAAATCAAGATGTGACTTATGGGGGAAAAGATACATTTTTCAGGCCAACAAAGCTGGACGAATAAATTGAAATATTTTATTTTAAACTATTATCGAATAAATTAGTTTTTTTCTCTTATATTTGTGTAAACAAATTAGAGTCTTGAGTATAATGAGATGGAAATATTAGCCCGCGATATGCTATTTCTTTCGGCCAGCAATTAAAATGTCGTTTCTAAAAAATAACGTTCCGTTGTATAACCCAGCCGTAAAACAAAGCAGATGAATCATTGTACTGTTAAATACTCTACTGCAATTTTTTTAACTTCTAAGCATCGCACATTTTAAATTTTTATACCGTCGTATTGGGAAAAAAAGTACTTTTAAATGCAATTTGTTTGAAAACTGTATCTCAATTTATTTTTGAGATATTAATTTTTTTCTAGTTTTTAGCACAATTTGTTTATTGTTGGCAACTCAAATCTACTCCTTTTCTGTAGAAAGTAAGAGAAAAATATTTAGAAAATAGTAATTATATCTTTTTGCTGCCCTTTTCCTATAACAACTGAAAAAAAAAGTAATTAAAATACTTGTTATTTTGAAAAAATATATATAAATGAAGGATTTCTGATAAAACATGGAGCTATAAGCTATATTTAATTTTAAGTATCTAAGTATAATGTTACAAACAAATGAAGAACTATGAATCATTAGATAGCTGATTTTTTGTGTCGAGTTTCTTGAATAACGACATCTCTTTTTTTTTTTTTTTTTTTTTGGATTTGTGTATTATTTAGCGATAGCGACGTCATATGCATACTTTACTATAGATGTAATTTAAGATAGATCGTAAATGAGGAATTCTTCAGCGGATGCGATGACGTCATTTTATATCAAATAAAAGCGTGTGTTTTAAGTCTTAAAACTGAAATATGTTTTGTACTATCTATATTTATATACATATATATATTTTTTTACATCGGAGGCGGCACTAAATTCTGAAAAGCAGAATTCCTGTTTTCTAGTTATTTGTTATTCTTTCATTCTCCATAGGATTAGTTGATAAATCTTTTATTTAACTCCTTTCCGTTTCTGGCGTACTTGATCAAGGACATACATTTTAGAAATATTTTAAGACATTTAATTTAATTAAAAATATTTTTATAAATCTTGTTTGCATTTTTAATCGTTTTCTTACCAAAAGCACAAATATTTTAGAAATCAAACGAATAGATGAAAGCAAAATTTTTGAAGAGAAATTTCGCCGAGAAATTTTTGAATTAAGATCGAAGTAAACATCCAAGGTAAAGATGTTCAAAATCATATAATGATCTAACTTAATATCAGAAGTAAACTAAATATTTATTAATTTTTGTTAAGAAAACTAAAAACCTTGATTTAAACTTATCGTTATAATTCTAAATAATTATAATTTTAATCGAAGAGCTGGACATTTACACCATGAAAAGTTCAATATTAACGTGAAAATAAAAAACAACAAATTTACTAAATGAAGTATACAAAATATTGGGAACTTGTTAGTTATCCCGTCGACCAAATTACTGTCGCCAAATTGTAAGATTAAATGCCAAATATGGTTTATCGTAAATATCACATTCACTTGACAACACGTGTTTACGTCATCAAGTGATTTTTATTTCAACGTTTTATTTGTATTTTTATTAATGTTATACTAATTTATTTGTTCTTTCGTTATTTAAAATAAAAATTATGTCAATTTGCATAATTTGGCGAGAGGTTTGGCGATTTATATAATTTGGCGAAATTGGTCGACGGGATAACTAACAAGTACCAAATATTGTAAACAGGGCCGAAACTGAGGGGGTGAGGTGAGGCAGAGGGGCATGTGCCCCGGGCGCCAAACGTGAGGAAAGCCAAATGAAGATTTTGTTTGTCGATTTTTCTCACATCTATGTTTAGCACGGTATTGTTAAAATCATCCTGTCTGGCGTATGACAAAGCATAGAAGAATCTATAGATGATATGGCATAAGGATCCTGTAAGCGGAATTTTTTTCGATTCTTTTCGATTCTATTTTCAAGATTTTAATCAATCAATATTTGACAAAGCCAAAAGCGGATCCAGCTCACCATTTAAAGGGGGGGGTTATGGATCTCTTTTTTGGGGGGTGGGAGGGGATCACATCTCGTTATGAGAATTTTTTATATTGAAAACTATTCCCAAATCCAAACAAACGACTTTCTGATACTTTCGCGAAGTCGTTTTCTCTCGTAAATACAAAAAATTTGCATTAATATTCGTAAAAATATAAAATAAACCAATTTTGTTCACATACCAAGAAATTAAAGAGTTTCCCATTTTCTTATAAAGGCAAAGATTCATTCAGAAAATGCTCTCAAAGTTAGCACTTTTAGCAAAGTTTTATGAGTTGATAGCCACAGAAATGTCGTCGCAAGGGAACAATTAGTTGTCACTTCCGGAAATTCAATTTAAAAAGTCTAAGAATTGTCAACGAATAAATATGGCAAAAATTTGTATTCAATTTTAGAGGTAAATAAACCGTACACATTGGCAGCTATGTGATTCTATTAGTGTCATGAAAATTGCAGGTTTAGCCTCTTCTTTCTGCTTAAAGTATTATTATTATTTTTTTTTTAATCGAGCTTATACCTTTGGAATAGATCCTTTTCTTCTGATAGACTGATAGCTTCCATTATTATGAAACAGCTATTATAAATGAAGTATTAGGTAAAAAAGAATTATGGCCGGTTTTTTTTTTTTTTTTTTTTTTTTCTCCAATTCTGGCCAGAAAATCAGAGTTCTAACTTTTTACGGCTGCTCTTTCATCTTCACCTAACACTTCATTTATAATGGATGTTTCATAATAATGGAAGCCATCAGTCCATCAGAAGAAAAGAACTCGGTTAAAATTCTCATTGTAAATATACTTTACGGAAGAAGGGTGGGAGGTGGGGGCACCAAAATCCATGTTTGCCCCGAGTTCAAAAAAGGCTAATTTCGGCCCTGCAATATTGTATTAGAAAATTGTCAATTATTTATGAGAAGTAATGTAATTTTTTGTTTATTTTAGACATGAAAAAAGCACCTTTATTTCTTCTCCTTCTTCTTCTTTCTTCTCCTTTTTTTTTTTTTTTACATGCGTAAAATAATGTATTCTGACGTCTAGGTAAATATTTTTCAATAATAATTATATGCTTATCGGTATGATTCAGTTTGTTTTAAAATGAAATGCGAATAATTTTAATAAAGAAAATTAATAATGTCCTTTTCTTGTAGTTAACCGCAAACGCGTATGCATGGTGTATTAAAAATATAGTACTATGTATATAATTTTTCAGCTCTAATTTCGATGCAACACTGTAAAAAAAAAAAATTGCGTTAAAAAACGGAAATAGTACTGGCAATCCAGACGCCAGTACTATTTCCGTTTTTTAACGGAAATTTTTTTTTCTGTAAATTCCAGAAAATCTTCAGTTTTTTCACAAAATTTTTCCGTTTTTTTTTTTTTTTTTTTTTTTTTTCGTATATCTGTATTTAAAATTTTTTGTTTCAAAGGCAAAAAAAAATATATATATATATTATACAACTTTTCGAGAAACTTACACCTTTATGAATTTCAATGGACACATTTTTCAAGGTAGCGTACCTCTAATTTATTCAAATAACAGTAATGAAACAACACTTACCTAGGGTGGAATCGAACTGGGGAACCGGAGTGTACCAGATTAGCGCCCTTATCCACCATGCCATGGGGACTCGAGTTACGTTTCCAAATGTCGTTACTTATTTCAGATGCTTTTTATGAAGTAAAGGCACGGTGTTAAGCAAGGAAAGTATTTTCGTTGGAGATATTTTTCAATTGAGTGAACAATTCTGAATATTTCCATAATTTTGAAAATTTAGCTTTTTAATTTCATGCTTTATAAAAAGAAAAAAATTAGTCTTTAAAATATTACGTGCATGAAAGAATGTATTATAAGTAATAATTGCTTCTTTTTTGCAAGATTTTAAAAATTTTATTGTACTATTATTTTTATTTATTTATTTGTATATATATCTATAATTTCATTATTATGTTTCAGATATGTTTTAAGTTTTATGTGCGAATCCGTTAAAGTGAATAGATTAAAAAATATTAAAATTAAAAATAGAGTTTTTCAATTTTTTTATTAAATAATAATAAGTATTAATTTAAAATCATTATGAAAAATAAACTGTAACATTTCCTTCTCAACTATCTGAAACTTAAAAAGAATTAATAAAATTCAGTTAAATATCAGATTATTTTTTTTAAAATATTGTAAAAAAAATTTTAAAACAATTTTAAAACATTTTATTTAAAAAGAAAGAAAGAAAAATACTACAGTGTTAGTTTAAAAAATAAAATTTCAGCTAATTGACAGCCAAATATTGGCATTTTTGAAATTTGAAATTGTGGAGGAGGGGGGGGGGGGCGTAAGTCAATGCTAAAGACATAAAATTAGAGATAATTAATAGCTAAATATTGATATTTTTGAAATTGTGATATTCAAAAAGGGGGTGGTGTTAACTTAGCGCTCCCTATTTGTAATTAAAATATCTTGATACATAAACATTACCTGTATCAGACAAATAAGATATATTAATTTATTTCTAATTGAATGAGATTGCTCTTTTATTTTTAACTTAATTAGTATTACAATTTAAAAAGAATTATTATTGTAAGAATACGAGTATTTAATGCCCGTAAAATTTAACGGAAAATATACCGTATTTTTACGGCTTTTTTTTACAGTGAAATCTTGAATATACATGCATTTATTCTAGACGATTAAACTGAAAGGAACAATTGGGAGAAAAAAATAGGAAAAAAATAACTAGAGAACAGGAATTCTGATTTTCAGAATTTAGTGTCGCCCCCGGCATTTCTATTACTTCATTTTCTTCTGATGGACTGATGGCTTCTATTATTATGAAACAGCCATTATAAATGAAGTGTTAGGTGAAGATGAAAGAGCAGCCGTAAAAAGTTAGAACTCTGATTTTCTGGTCAGAATGGGGGGGGGGGAGGGGACGGCCATAATTTTTTTTTTTTTTTTTTTTTTTTTTTTTACGGCTGCTCTTTCATCTTCCCCTAACACTTCATTTATAATGGCTGTTTCATAATAATAGAAGCCAACCAGTCCATCAGAAGAAAATAACTCGATTAAGCGGAACTCTACTGCAGTACAAAACATATTTCAATTTTAAGACTTAAAGCACACGTTTTATTTTACGTAAAATGACGTCCTTCGCATCCGATTAAGAATTCCACATTTACGATCTACTCTTAAACATCTGCAGTAAAGCATGCATAGCACAGCACTATCGCGAAATAATGCAAAATGCAGCAAAAAGATTCCATCATTCAAGAAAATTGAAAAAAAAAAAAACCCGCTTATATCTAATGATACATAGATACTTACAATTAAATTTAGTATATAATAGTTCCATTGTTTTAACAGAAATCATTCGTTTATATTTTTTTCAAAATAGCACGTATTTTAATTATATTTTCTTTCGTTGTTACGAGAAAATGGCAACAAAAATATATAATTACTATTTTAAAACTATTTTTCCCTTACTTTCTATTAGAGATGGAGTACTTTCGTTGCAAATATTAAGCAAGTGGCTCCAAAAACTACAAAAAAAATTAATATTTCAAAAATAAATGGAGATACAGTTTTCAAACAAAATGCATTCAAAGAAAGCTTTTTTTTTTTTTTCTAATACGACGGTATAAAAATTGAAAATGTGCGATGCTTAAAAGTTTAAAAAATTGCTAAAGAGTATTTAATCGCAATGCTTTGTTTTACGGCTAGCTTCTGTAAAGTAACGTTATTTTTGGACACAAAATTAGCTGGGAGAAAGAAATAGCATACCGTACCGGAGGCTAAAAATTAGTATTATTTGGCAATTATTAAAACTTTAGTGTGTTATTCTAGTAAATTTTTAGATCAGGGGCCTTTTAGATCAGGTCAATTTTGAAAGGCATTTTGATTTTTATCACACTTCAGACAATATCTAACTTCATGATGAAATCTTCAGTTTAATAATGTTAGATTATATGTATTTTTTAAGCACATAAAATTTTCTCAGCTATTCAGAAAACCTAACTTTTAAGGACTATTACATTGCATGAATCTATGCAATTATACTCTTCAAGTGCTTTTTTTTTTAAGTAAAAATGTATATTTCTTCAGGCGCCGATTTTATATTACATTTACCAATAATTGTGCTTTTTCGAAACTCTATTATCTACAAATGCGTTTTAAATTATGTTTCATTGCAATAAAGACGTTGCAATACACGAAATTTTATTCTATCGTATAATAAAATACGAGCATACCCGTCAACTCTAACAAGGAGAGGGCCAACCTTGTTAATCACAGATTTTGATTATTTTAATATATGTTGTAGGGTAGAGGCCCCTTAGTGTCAGGTTCAACGGATTTTATCCAATGCTCCTTAGTTATTGAGAAACCGGGCGGTCTAATATTAGTGCACAACTTAAATACTTACTTTGCTACGACAATGATAGGTCAGTCGTAGCTCAGTTGGTGTGGTGTTAACCGGCTGATTGGCGGGCCCTGGTTCGATACCTGAATGCGCTACATTTGTTTTTCTCATTTTTTGTTTTATAAATTTACTTGTAAGTATAACTTAATAATCTCACTGTCAATTAAAATTTTTAATATTGTATATCAATTATAATTTTAACCTATTTAATTTTTTATTTTTAACTGAATAGTTGTAATAAAACATCATAAAACTGTTATTATTTTTTTTAAATCACTTTTAAAATGTATTTCATATATTCTTTATCGTTGCAATGATATTGAGCAATTGTGTCAATTCGTGATTTTAAAGAAACATCATTTACGCATTGCTTTAACAAAGGAAGTCAATGAGATAATACTATTATTCTGTTTTGAAAGTAACAAGCATAATCATATTAAAAATTAGCATCAGAATTAAATTACAACCGATTTTTGGCATATTAAAGATTTTTAAATTTGTAATAAGTATGCTTGCGCTTTCAATTATTTTGCTTTCCCCTTTATCTTTTTTCTGCTTTTATTTTATTTGAATATTCCTTTTTTTTTATCATAACTAGATGGCACCACAACAGTATTTGTCACGATTTTGGAATTTTTATCATTCAATAATAGATCCAATTTCTTTTTAAACCTCTTTAATGGATGAGAAATGATAGCTTACAAATAAGAAATGATAAATTTAAGTTTGTTAATATTATAATTAATGTTTGGTGTTAAAATTTTTAATTGAAATTATTAAGTTACAATTTTAACTACATAAACGACATTCGTTACAAATGTAGCGTATTCAGGTATCGAACCCGGGCCCTCGGATCAGCCGGCAAACGCCATGCCAACTGAGCTACGACTAACCTGTCGTTTTTGTTGCGAAGTAAGTATTTAAGTTGTCTACTAATATTAGACCCCCTGGTTTTTCAAGAACTAAGGGGCATTGGATAAAATCCGTTGAACCTGCCACTAAGGGGTGTCTACCCTACAACATACATTAAAATAATCAAAATCTGTGATTAACAAGGTTGGCCCTCTCCTTGTAAAACGTCAGCATTTCTCGCAAACAGTTGGATAAAATCTGATGTAATAAAATACTTATGAAAACGTAAATCCCATTACGTGATTTATATCAAATTTAAAAATCCATCGTTTTTATAATATTTGTTTCGGGAAAAAATATTTGGTGGTTATTATTTTTAAAAAATGAAATCAAATGAAATCCAACTTTTTTTCGATGCAAAAGTCATTACAAACACTTACTGCAAAAATTCATTTTGTAAATAAAATGTTATAGTTTTAGTTTAAATATCCCCTTATGGTGAGAAGCTTGATGACCCTTTAATATACATTCTCATTACCGCCTCTATGTTGTCAATAGAAACGGTAATGAGGCTAAGCAGTCCAAAACTGCACTTTCTCAATTAAATTTAGTCACTTAATTCTCTACTAAAAATGAGGTGAAATCATTATTGACTGCAAGAATATTTTTTCTCCAATGTAATTATTTCATATATTTTTTGTTGGTATGTACTTCATACTTTCCAAACAAAACCTAACAAAAACTTCTTAAGGCTGTTCTTAACTGCTCTGCTCAACAAGCGCAAAACGTTTTGACACATTTACAAATTCATTTTTTAACGGAAAGATATAAAATTGGAAAGCCTGGTCATGGAAGCGATTTGGAATTGAACTGTTTTTTCCAATTTTTGATCAATTTATTACCTATTGAGTTAGAAGCGTTTCGGATCACGTGACAAATCCGTTTTTCGCACGCTCTTGAGTGCTTTTTCTTCCTTCGCTCGGAAATTCGGTTCAAAACGCCTACTTTGACACTCTTTTCTGAAAGATCTATTGTGTTTGTAAAAAAAAAATGGAAAAAACAGCTCGATGACATAGTTTCTGAACAACACCACCAGCTAGTTTCATGCATTTTCGAACAAAAATAAATTAAAATTTATGTCAGAAAGTTGTCCTTTTGGATTTGAGAACACCCTTAATGCTGTTCTCAAATCCAAGAGGGCAACTTTATGACATAAGTTTTAATTTATTTTTGTTCGGAAATGTATGAATCTAGAAGATGTTGTTGTTCAGAAACTATGTAATCGAATTGTTTTTTCCGTTTTTTTTTTTTTTGTAAATGCGATTAGATCTTTCAGAAAATAGTGTCAAAGTGGTCGTTTTGAACCGAATTTCCTCGCGGAAGAATAACAAACACTTAAGGAAGGGTGAAAAATGTTTTTGTCACGTGATCAAAATCGCTTATAACTCGATATTAGGTAATTTATTTATATAAAAAAAAATCGAAAACAAATTCCAAATCACTTCCATATTCAGGCCTTCCAATTTTATATCGTTCCACTAAAAAATGAATTCATAAATGTGTCAAAACGTTTTGCGCTTGTTGAGCAGAGCAGTTGAGAACAGCCTTAAGAGGATGCTTTCACTCTCGAAACCGACTCCGAAAATGAAAGTGTCCTCATTGAAAATATCCGTAAACAAAATCGAAAAAGTAAAAAACGTCCACTGTACAGATTGATCTCAGCTAGCCAATGCAAAAAGAATTGTTTAAAAATACTGAAATGCAAACGAGATATCTTTAAAATTTTCTTCCATAGGATTAGCATTAATGAGCGGGTGTGTTCTGGTGACTGAAAGTAGCTTTTTAATGTACACTCTCATTACCGTCTCTATGTTGTCAATAGAGACGGTAATGAGACTATGCAGTCCAAAACTGCCCTTTCTCAATTGAATTTAGTTACTTAATTCTTCACTAAAAATGAGGAGAAACCATTAGAGACGGCAAGAATAATTTTCTCCAATGTATAATCATTTATTTTTTGTTGGTTCATCTTTCCTGCACAAAACCTAACAAAAAATTCCTAACAAATTCACTTCTGCAGTGATGCACCAAATTATCTGACTCGCATTGGAATGCGTTCACTTCTATAGTCTCACTCATGCTTGGTGCTTTGGTCGAAGATCCTATCACAAAAAATTAGTTAACCTTTTTTTTTTTTTTTAATGCTTTTCAAAATCTTTCATAATCGGAAATGTAACAATGGATGAATTGTTTTAATAAATTTTCGTTCTATCATACATTATGGAATATAGTCCCTAAAAAACGAGAAAAAGCGAATTAAATTAATGGCGAAAATCTAAAATTGAAAATTGATATTGCTTTATATTTTTCCAACTGATGCACAATATTTTTAACTTTTTTTCCCGTTTACTCTTCTTAAAGGATCTCTCTCTTTATTTAGTTGTCAAATTATTTGCAAAATATATACTTAAGGGCCTACTTCAACCACGCGCAAAAACCTGTTCGCTAATGCTATTCCTATGGCAGAAATTTATAAAGATATCTCGGTTGCATTTCAATATTTTTAGATGATATTTTTTTTTCTTTTTTGGCTAGCTGAAGTCGATCTGTAAAAAGGCCGTTTTTTACTTTTTCGATTTTCATCGGGAATTTTTTTCAAGAGGATGCTTTCATTATAGGAACCGGTTCTGAAAATGAAACTGTCCTGATTAAAAATATTTGTAAACGAAATTGAAAAAGTAGAAAACGTCCTGCATACAGATCGACCTCAGCTAGCCACTGCAAAAAAAATCATCTAAAAATATTGAAATGCGACCGAGATATTTTTGTAAATTTCTTCCATAGGAATAGCATTAGCGAACGGGTCTTTTCGCGTGACTGAAGTAGGCTCTTAAGTTTATTCAGAATGTTAAAATGTTACTCACAATTCATCAATTTCGCTATTACATAACATTATAATTTAAGTACATATTTTAGAAATATTTTGACAACTGAAAAAAAAGGAGATCATTTAAGAAGAGTTCACAGAGAAAAGAAGCTAAAAGTATTGATTTCCTGAGGAGCTATTTTAAAAATACAAATGCATAGCACGCTCATAAGTTTAACATTAGCGAGGGGAATTTGAGATTTTACTGATCAAAACCCTTAAATAGTAACCAACAACAGTTTCGGCACTATAGAGATATTTTTCTTTCTTTTTTGATTTTTGAATCACCCTGTAGATATCTCCACACATAAACACATTTTGTATTCAAGGACAAAAAAGGAAAAGAAAGATGTAAGCTGTACTGGAATTAGATTAGCGTTTAAGATAGCGGAGTTTTTTACCTATACATAGATAAGTCGCTTTTTTGACAGTCAGTATACATCACTGCCATAAAAAGAAATATTCGCACAATTTCTCCAGACTATTTCTCAGGCCACGACTGTAATACTTACCATGATTTACATCTACTATACTTTAGAAATCTTTTTTATATCCATCCCCTTCAAAAGTTTTTTTTTTTTTCTTTTTTATCTTGCTATCTTCCAAATCGCTTTTAATATTCCCATTATCGAACCGTGTAATTCGATGCGCACTGGAAAGCGATCCCAGACGATCTTTCAACAAGAATCCATATTTGTTTGTTGGTTGACGCATTCTGTACTCTTCAACGCTTTGGCGGGTGGCCCTTGGGGGTAGGGCGTCAAACCATGTTTTTCAGAGATATTAAGATGCGTCGCCTTTGTCGCTCGATTTTCTTTTATTGAAACAAGTTTTTTTTTTTGCCCGTATGCTTACTCCTTCTCTCTGTATATACATGTAATATAAAAAACAGAGAATGGCATCGGATGTCCGACATTCGGTCATGCGTAGCCCACCCTGGTGTCTTCGGCGGAGGCGAGGGCCACCGAAGAGGATTCCCGCCGATCGCGTCCGATTTCGAACAAGGAATATTTCAAAACTAGGGTGGTCGGATGTAAGAAGATTTGGAACGATTTCTATTTTCATTGGGGTTGTCAAAGCTTACAAAAGTTTCCAAATGAAATAAGATGGAATCTTTTCAAGAGTAAGTGGAGGATATTCTATCCGTGTATCTCCTTCGACAATGATAACTGTATTTCGCTGGCTAATTCGCTTGCACATTTTTTGTATGTGTATTTAGTTTGTTTTTAACCCTGCTGTTCTCCTTGGGTCTATATGACCCGTGATGAAATTTAACTGCACATAATTTTTTTACTAAAAATTGTTTTTGCTCAAAATTTATGGCTGAAAGTATTATGCATATAGCAACAAAATCGCCAAATTTTGAGCAAAAGTAATTTTTAGTTAAAAAGTTATGAGTAATTGCATTTCACTTCGGGTCATGTCGACCCAAGGAGAACAGCGTGATTAAGGCTGTTCTCAAATTCAAGGGAGCTACTTTCTGACACATTTTTTAAGCCATTTTTTTTTTTCGGAAACGCATGAAATAGGCAGGTTTTCTTCTTCATAAACTGTGTAATCGAGGCACGTTTCCCCCCCTTTTTTTTTTATAAAGGCAGAAGATCTTTCAGAAAATGTTATCAAAGTGGGCGTTTTGAAACGAATTCCCGATGCGGCAGCACCAGAGAGAAGAAAAGCTTGTCGTCACGTGACAAGAATAGCTTATAACTCGATAAGTAACTTATTTATCGAAAAATGGAAAACACTATGCGATTTCAAATAGCTTCAATAGTCAGGCCTGCCAACTGTATGTCTTAACGTTTAAAAATGAGTCAGAAAGTTTCGCGTTGTGGAACAGGGAATTCCACCAAGCAGAAGGGAATATTTATATTCATACAATATTTTCAAAATTTAAACCATAAAAAAAGAACGAAAAATTATGCATTTGGCATAGATTATGAAACACTTTCCAACATTAACAGAAAATTGTCACGAAATTTAAATTTTTCGTACAATGAAAAGAGTTATATAAATAAACAGTTTAAAAAAGGCTATGCACACTATATTCTATAGTAAGCATCTTTACTGATTTATATCAATTTCAATACGATTGAAACAGTATAACATCATTGAAACACACTAGAACGATTTTTCCTCATAGACCGTAATGTAACGAAATTATTGTTGCCCCTGTGAACGAACTATAAATACTACACACCCCTTTTTCAACTCCGAACATGCCACGATAACCATAAATGATGTACATCAATTACACGGCAATCCATATTTATTTAAGTGGGTTAGATCACGGACAAACAAACCGAATTCATAAATGCTTTTCAATTATGTGGGAAAATTTAAAAAAAAATAAATATATCTATATACATACAGATAACTGTCAATTATTCAACTTTTTTGTCAATACTTATAATAATAAAAATACAATACAATTAAAAATTTTCTTGTAATATTGCTTGGCATAGTTAGATATATGCTACTTTATGTGAGATTATTACAGGAATCTTATTGAATCTGGGAGATATATTATAAGCAATGTATAATTGTTTCTCGTGTTTTCCATATGTCTTTAAATTTGATTTAAAGCCAAATTTTTAAATCTTCTGTGCTTTAAAGATTCAAATATCATATATCGTCTTTATATTTACATATTTTAGCATATACACGTCTTTATATTTACATATTTTAGCAAACGGAGAGGATAAAAAAATATTGAGCTTCGCGTTTCCTGATATTGATTTGGAGACCCTAAAAACTACTGTGCCTAAGGCCTAAAAACTTCATTAATCGGGCCCTGATCCTCCTTGAAAAATCTGATTAATTAGAGGAATAAAATTTAATAAATGCGTTAGATTTTTGGTTGTTTATGTTCTCTTTATAACTACAGTAAAACCAACAACAGTAAAACCTCCCTAAAGCGACCACATTCCGTTCCAATAAAAATTGGCCACTCCGGGAGGTGGTCTCTTAATGGAGGTCATGTTTAAATCTAGATTTTAATTGTTGAAAAAGGTAACAATTAATGTTACTAAAATTTATTTTTCACATTAGGAAAAAATATGAAAATTTAAGTATCAAAACAAAAGTTAGTTACATAAGTTAATTACTGCAGAGTTTAAAAAATGAATACGTTAACGTTTTCTTTGATTTTACGGTTTTATTTTTTATAACTTTTATTTCCAAGTCCTTCCGGAGTTCAGTAAATAACTGCATTTTTTTTGGACGGAAACAAATAATGACGATTTCATTAATTTATCTATTTCTTTGGGAGTTTCCTGACAGAATAGGGCAGGGGAGTTTATTGACCGTCATCCTTAATTTGTCGTCAGAGTTAAATTCATTGCCTAAAAAGGCACAAAGGAGTTTAAACACTTAAAAGTTACCGGAATAAATAAAAATTCTAAACTTAGTTTAGAGGTTTGATGAATAATGCGCTCTCCGGAATTATTATTCTTATAAAACCTTCTTCAAGAGACCAGGAAAAACGGAATTTGTTTCATTTTCTTCAAATAAATTGATCGCTCATGGAGCGAATTCAACCTTGGTGGTTTCTGAATAGAGGTAAAATTAGTATTGAGCCTATGGGAATAAATTTCGTTCCATGAAATAATGGTCATTCAGGGAGGTAGTCGCACAGAGAGGTTTCACTGTATTTTATAGGTTCTTTTGGTCATAATTACTTTAAACCTCAAGAAAGAGGTACATTATGAGTAAAGAATCAACTTCTTTTCACTGGTTTTTATTGAAAGAAAAGAGAGTTTAGTAGGGGACAAGAGACCTTAAAATCCTTAAAAAAAAAAAAAAAAAAAAAATTGTAAATTTCACCTTAAATATCTAGGGTCATCAATCACCTAGGCTACATTATATGCATTGTGGCATGCATTTATCACAAATAATAATAATAATAATAATAATAATAATAATAATAATAATAATAAATAAATAAATTTATTTTTGAGAAAAAAAATGGAATTTTACAGAAATCTTCGAAATGCCCCCTGCGCGTTCCATATCAATGAAAATCCCCAATATTATTATTATTATTATTATTTTTTATAAAAGTTTGGTTTATATATATAAATCAAATAGAGCATCGAATTTTATATTTTTAAATTTAAAGATTTTAAAAAATTGAAAATTTTGAAATTTTTCCGAAAAAATGTCAAAATTTTTCAGTTTCGAAAAAAAAAAATAAATAAATAAAAAAAAATTGAAAAGTTTTGAAATCTTTTCGAAAAAATTTCAAAAAATTTCAATTTTTTTTCACCTTTAAATTTAAATATATAAAATTCGATGCTCTATTTTATTTATATATATAAACCAAACTTTTATAAAAAAATATTGGTGATTTTCATTGATATGGAACGCGCAGGAGGCATTTCGAAGATTTCTAAGATTTTACGTAAAATTCCATTTTTTTCTCAAAAATAATTTTATTTTATTTATTTTTTTATTTATTTTTTTATTTTTTATTTATTTATTTATTTATTTATTTTATTTTTTTTTGTGATAAATGCATGCCATAATGCATATAATGTACCACTGAATAATATTAAAGGTGAAATTTACAAAAAAAAAAAAAAAAAAAAATATTTTTTTAAGGATTTGAAGGTCCCTTGTCCCCTTAAAAGAACTAAATCGGCACATTTAAGAGGCAATAATACAATTAATTCATCCAGAGTACGTTTAAGAAAGTTTAAAATATTTACATTTTAAATTAATGTGAAATGTCCTCGCATCGCATTCCCATCTACATTTAAGTCATACATTAATAAAATTTTGCACAGTAAATTGTGAAGCTTTATTTCAATACCGGAAGAGCAATCAATATAGAATCTAAGAAAGCGAAATTTATTCACGATATTTATCTGCCGCATCTGACCTTGTTTTTAATCTGAATTCATCAGTAAGTTACCCCACCGTATCGGTTTACGGATTCCTTGCAGCAAGAAACCTAGGGAGTGCACATGCGGGAATATTCTTTTCCCACTTCCTTTTGGGAGCGCAACAATAATGCATTTCAATCGGCTGTCCAATAATATGATATCTTGTTTCATCCCAGAACTTATGTTCAAATAAATAAAATTATTGATTACCTCCTGGGAGAGGATAATGGTAATTTTTGCAGCCTGGGTTCCCGCAGGGGAGAGCGGTCGCCCTTCCCTGGATTTTCAAATAGAATCATCTAAATTTTCTTTTTGTTTCATGATTTGAAAAAAAAAAAAAATTATTCTTCTCAGATGAACTGAATAACTAAAAAAAAAAAAAAAAAAAAAAAAAAAAAAAAAAAAACTTAAATAACTAAACAAATAAATAAATAAATAAAATATCCGCCCCCACCCCCCTCCCTTCTTTCGTGGAACAAAACTTTCCGTTCTTTTTTTCTTTTTATGTTCATGCGTTAAAAAAAATTTTTTAATTGAAGAGGATTGGATTCAGGGTGCGGTGTACACCTCACGAAAAAATGATAATAAAGTGCTTCAATTCTTTATTTTGAAAAAAAAAAAAGCCGTTAGAAGCTTATTTTTGGTTTATTAATATGTCTTAGGGGCTATGCATATATAGCGTTGTCAACTTTTTGAAATTTCGCCCCCCCCCCACCCTTACGATATCATATGTTATCATTACTCAAATGTCCCCCATGCCCTAATGATATCGTTATCAATGTCTAAAAATTCTTTTTATTTTTACGCTTTTTTCTTTCTGTTTCTTTTAATACATTTGCTGTGATATACGTTTATTATTCGCATATTTTACTGATTTAAACGAAGAGAAGTCAATAAAATATTACTATTATAAATGAAATAAATTCATAGCATATAATACATTAAGGAAATGCTCACTATTTAAAAATATAGCTTTCTGTTACACATTGCATTCAACAGTAACCTCTCCTTGCACTTGCCCCCTTGACGGGAAGGGGGTAAACAGAGCATCTTATCAAGAAAACAAATGACCAACATTCTTCCTATTTTTACTTTCTTCTATCTTTACAAGAAGGAAGTATTGGATTCGTGAAAAATTTCGACTTCCGGTTTTCGACGGATTTATACGATTTAGAATGCCCAGAACACGATTTGATGGTTTTTAGAAAATGTCTGTCTGTGAGTCTGTCTGTCACTCTGTCACTCTGTCACCCTGTCATTCTGTCAGTCACTCTGTGAGTCTGTATGTGACAAAAATTTTGTGGGCGCTCTATCTCAAGAACTAATGCACGGAATTTCACAAAACTTTATATTTAGTTAGACCTTGATATAAACTGGACCTGATTAGTTTTTGGTGAAAATCGCCCGACAGGTCACGCTGCTATGCGGCATTTTTCACGATTTCTGCAATAGCTATATCTCAAGAACCACTGCACGGATTTTCATAAAACTTCAGATTCAGTTTGTCCAGGATATAGTTTGGTGCTGATTACTTTTTTGTGAAAATCGCCGGTGGCGCTGCTATGCTGCATTATTCATGATTATCGCAATAGCTCTAACTCAAGAAAAAATGCACGAATTTTCATCAAACTTCAGATTCAGTTAATCCTTGATATAAATTAGTGCTGTTTAATTTTTGGTGTAAATCGCCCGACAGGTGGCAATGCTGTGCTGCATTTTTCACGATTCCCGCAAGAGCTGTATCTCATGAACTATTGCACGGATTTTCATCAAACTTCAGATTTAGTTAGTGCTTGACATGAATTGACGTATAAATTAGTGCTGTTTAATTTTTGGTGTAAATCGCTCAACAGGTGGTGCTGCTATGCTGTATTTTTTGTGATTTCCGCAATAGCTTTATCTCAAGAACTAATGCCTGGATTTTCAACAAACTTCAGATTCAGGTATACCTTGGTATCATTTAGTGCTGCTTATTTTTGGTGTAAATCGCTCAATAGGTGGCGCTGCTATGCTACATTTTTCAGAATTTCCGCTATAGCTCTATCTCAAGAACTAATGCACGAATTTTCATCCAACTTCAAATTCAGATATACTTTGATATGAATTGGTGCTAAATCGTTGCTATTTCTTGTACTATTTAAATGATTTAATTGATGTGATTTATATAGAAGAAAGTTTTGTGATGGCCACAACATACTAGTTTTACTAGTAAACATAATTAGTATCTCTTAGAACGTGGTTTCTCCAATAACCCATTGTACTCACATATTGCAGAAGAATAGGAATGCCAAATGTTAAGATAATTCATATTTTGAAATAAAAGCATTTTATAATTACTTATTGGTTTTAATAATACCTTTGTATGTTCATAAAAATCGATAAGACTAAGAAAAAGCTCATAGACCATTGTGATATTTAAAAAAAAGTTAACAAAAAATTAAAATTTTGTTTGGATCAAAAATGATATTGATATCAAATAGATATCAAATACCGACCCCCCCCTCCCCCCTAAAGTGATAACGTTATGTATGTACAGCCCCTTATTGTTACGTTTTGCATTATTTTTATGTTGATAGGTTTAAAAATTCTCTTGCCTGTGAAGTTCCGACAAAAAATTTTTAGTTATATTGCATGTTTATATTATGTATTTAAAAAAAAAAAAAAAAAAAAAACATAGCCTTGGTAGTGGACTGCTCACATTTGTTCCAAGATATTTTCCCTCTTTGGATTTTGTTTTATGGGCGTTGGATTTTGTTTTACAGATATAATGAT
The DNA here is from genome assembly GCA_963932465.1 of Maratus speciosus. Taxonomy (NCBI): domain Eukaryota; kingdom Metazoa; phylum Arthropoda; class Arachnida; order Araneae; family Salticidae; genus Maratus; species Maratus speciosus. Next base: position 344,896,972 of record OZ010793.1, read on the forward strand.
AATTCATGACCAGTAATGATTATGATTTTCGACTTAGTTCTTCCGAAAAAATGTTTCTTCAAACATTATTTTTTTAAAAAGTAGTAAAAAATGTTTTAGCTCGAAAAAAAAAAAAAAAAAAAAAAATCTTTTAATTTACATTCATATGTTGCATATTATGAATAAAAATGTCAAATGTGTCAAGAAAAAAAAATATTTTTTAAACAATCTGATCACAATTCACACTAGCTTAAAAAAAAAAAAAAAAAAAAAAAAGTAAAATAAATTTACTTTTTTTCTCAATTAAAACTGTAAATCACTTTTGAATCCATTTTGAAAGTCTGAACTAACTTAAATATACGCCACAAATGCATGCCAAACAATAACCACCCTTAGATAATAACGGATCTGAGTTGTCTGTGTATCCTTTAAATATGTATATAGATATAATAATGAGTGACCATTTCTAAAGAAAGGACGTGCATTTTTGTTCTTTAGTATATTTAAATGTTGTAACGATATACAGAATATGAGCAAGGCCGTAGCCAATGGGGGGATCACCAGGATTTGATCCCCCTCCAAAATTTCTGTCAAGATGACTATAAATATGCCATTAACTATCACTCAACACAGTCAAGATTCGAAAATCAATTACAGTATACAGTCCCGATTATACAAGTTAATATGGACCAGCTCACCTCGGATAAGCAAAAACCTCGGATAAACCGGATTGACACAAATCGTCACCAACTAAGGAGATGAAATATAAATTTTCACTTAATTCATTCACTTTTATGCGATTAGCAATATTTCTTTGATGTACATTTCCGTTACTTTAAAGAAAAACGAGGAATGAAATTGTTTACTTGAAAAAGCGCTGGATAGTTTTTTGTTTGACAAATGTCAATTTTGCTGCAGTTTTTTTTTTTTTTTTTTTTTCTGCCAGTATTACGCTATTGCATAGCTATCAATTTTTAAGATTTTTCCTTACCAGTAAATTTTGCCCAATTCAGTTGCCGAAATCTAACAATTGTCAACGACTAAATATGGCAAAAATTTGCATTAAATTTTAGAGGTAACAAAACCGTACAAATTGGCAGCTTTGTGATTTTATTAGTGTCAGGAAAATGGCAGGTGTAGCCTCTTTTTTCTGTTCAAAGCATTAAATAGTTTTTCAATCGAATTATACCTTTGGAATGGATCATTTTTTTGTGATGGACTGATGTTAACCACAATTATGAAACAGCCATTATAAATGAAGTGTTAGGTGAAGATGAAAGAGCAGCCGTAAAAAGTTAGAATTCTGATTTCCTGGTCAGAATGGGGGGAAAATGGCCATATTTTTTCTTTCAAAGAAATTTTTTTTTTCAAAAATAGCTATGGCCATTTCCCCCCTATTCTGACCATAAAATCAGAATTCTAACTTTTTACAGCTGCTCTTTCATCTTCACCTAACACTTCATTTATAATAGCTGTTTCATAATTATGGAAGACATCAGTCCATCAGAAGAAAATAACTCGGTTAAAAATAAAAAATCCAAAATGAGATAATGATCAAATCATGATCAAATCCCCCTACAAAATATTTTTCTGGCTACGTCCTTGGATATGAGCATTTTTAAAATCATTTGCGCGTTCGTATATACTGACAGATAGACAGTTTTAAAACGGACGAAAAAAATTAGTTTTTAGTAACATAATAAAGTTTTTTGAATTCTTTTTTTTTCGCTAAGCTAGAAGGAATAATTAACGCCAGGTCATTTAGATGCGTCTAGTTTTATAACAATGGTCAAGCAACCAAAATAAATAAATAAACTCTACTACTTAATATAAATTCACTTTATTATCATTGAAAAAATGATAAATTTAATTAAAAAAAAAACTATTAGTAGAATGTAACAGCGGTTCTATCATTATAAGAATGTTTAAACAATTTATTCAGCCATTTTTAAATAAAGCATTTCCTATTGAAAAGAAATAAGACCAATCCATCGTTGCGGGTGTGACACCTAATATACATCAAAATTATCGCTGTATGTAAAGGATATAAAGCCCTAACATTTACTTAAAATTTTGTTATATCGAAGGAGATTTTATTTGCCTGAACACCACTGTTCACATTTTAATGTATTTTTTCTAATTTAAAAATATTTAGTTTTTATGCGTTGCGAATTGACATAAAAATGACATACATTTCCATTTTATAATGAATGATTCCAAATACTTGAGAATTAGGAACTGGTACATTTTGTTAATACGTGTGTAGTTAAACGATAACATGCGACATAGCAATGTCAAAAGATAATTTTATTGTCATGTGATTTTGTTAAAATTTTATAAATGTTAACTTCTGATTTGCGGGTGTGTCATGTATGATACATACATCTAAAAATAAATTGAAAGAACTCTTTTCCGTAGGTTATAACTTTTAAAATTGCCGAAAATATTAAAATACAAATTATTACATTAATTATAGCAACTTTATATATAATTATAACAATAATTTTGCAAATTATAATACTAATTATAACAACATATACTACATCAGTCTAACATTCATTACGCACGCAATTTATAAAAATTGTAATAACAAATTTACCAACTGCATAACAGTATCTAAATTTTTGTTTGCATACACAGTTGTTAAAATTGCGATGATAAAGTTTTGTGCGACAGTACAGGGATGTGCGATTATGCATTTAAGGCTGTTCTCAAATCCAAAGGGTCAACTTTCTGACATAAATTTTAATTCATTTATGTTCGGAAACGCATGAAACTAGAAGGTGTTGTTATTCAGAAACTATGTCATCGAACTGGTTTTTTTTTTTTTTTCGTTTCCTTGTAAACGCAATAGATCTTTCAGAAAATACTGTCAAAGTTGGCATTTTGAACTTAACTTCCGAACGAAAGAAGAAAATCCAGTCAGTAAGGAGAGAAAAATGCCGTGTCATGTTATCAAAATCGCTTATAACTCAATAGCTAATTTATTTATCAAAAAATGGAAAAATCAGTTCGATTCCAAATCGTTTCCATGGTCAGGCTTTCCAATTTTATATCTTTCCGTTAAAAAATGAATTCGTAAATGTGTCAAAACGTTTTGTGCTTGTTGAGCAGAGCAGTTGAGAACAGCCTTAATCAATTGATAATGCCTAGATATCCTGACAGAAAGCTGCAAAGCGGCAAGCGATGTGTTTTGAATGTAGCTGCATCACAAACTTTAAATGCAACTGAACAATTTCAAAAATAACATCTTTCAAAAAAGAAAAAGAAAAATCTAACGTTCTTGCAAAAAAGAAAAAAAGGAAAAAAAAAGCGGCATTCTAACATTATTGCCAAAAAAAGAACAAAAAGTGCGCATTTATTTTCAATATTTCATGAGTTATATAACGTTCTGTAATGTTAACAGGACCCTTGTGTACACAGTGTACTATACATCTTAACATCTTGTGAAGGAAAAACATTCTTGAAACAAAAAATGCGCATTTATCTTCAATATTCTATGAATTATATATAACATTCTGTAATGTTAGCAGGATCTTTGTGTACACACTGTACCTATTATTAACATCTTGGAAAAATATATATATATCTATATCTAACATTATTGAACAAAAAAAAAAAAAAAAAAAAAAAAAAGTAAAAAAGTGCGCATTTATTTTCAATATTCCATTTTGTGGACATAGGGAAAAAAGAACCTTCTTTCAAAAAAAAAGTGTGTATTTATTTTCAATATCCATGAGTTACATAATGTTAACACGACCTTTGTGGACATTCTGTACCGTACATCTTAACATCTTGAGAAAAAAAGGGCATTCTAAACATTATTACCAAAACAAAAGTGCTCATTTATTTCATGAGTTATATAACACGCCCTGTAATATTGACAGAAAGGCATTCAAACATTATTGCCAAAAAAAAAGTGCGCATTTATTTTCAATATTCCATTAGTTATATAACGTTCTGTGATGTTAACAGGATATTTGTGGACACACTGTACCATTCATCTTAACATCTTAATGTGAGAGTGTGTCTTTGTGGACACACTGTACCATACATCTTAACGTCTTAATGTCAACAACTGGAGAAGCAAACTTAAATTAAGGCTGTTCTCAAATCCAAAGGGGCAACTTTCTGACATAAGTTTAAATTAACTTTTCTTCGCAAACGCATAAAACTAGCAGGTGTTGTTATTCAGAAACTATGTCATCGAGCTGTTCTTTCCGTTTTATTGTAAACGTAATAGATCTTTTAGAAAATGCTGTCAAACTTGATGTTTTGAACAGAATTTCTAGACGAGAGAAGAAAAAGAGTCAGGAAGGGAGAAAAAACGCCTCGCTCACGTGACTCATTTCGCTTATAACTCGATAGGTAATATATTGATCAAAAAATGGAAAAAACAGTTCGATTCCAAATCGCTTCTTTAGTCAGCTCTGCCAATTTTGTACCTTTACATTTATAAATGAGTCAGTGAATGTGTAAAAAGACCTTAAGACACAGAACAACACTAAAAATATGTATAAAAGTAAAAATAGTTTTTTAAAAAACATTTTTTTTATAAGAACTCAGTGTTCATCTTGAATATCATGCCTAATTTTTTGACTGCAATTCATGTGTTTTACCCGAAATTTCCGTTACAATAAATTAATTTGGCGTGAGCATTTGCCGTTTTTTCACGCTTGGTAAAAACCGCTAGTAAATGAATTTATTTAAAAATATATAATTTTTTTTTTTTTTTTTTTTTTTTTTTTTTTTAAGATAGGGCAACAACGGAAAAACACTATTTAAGCAATTTTTTTTAGGATTTCTGTATTGATTTCTCAACGTATAATCGTAAATTAATTAACGTTAAGGGTGTATTCGAAAAAATATTTTTCCACCTTCAAAAGCTCGAAATTTTCTGAGACATTTTCAGACTCATTTTTAAAAGTAAAAACATGAAACTTGCTGGGGTGATTTCTGAAGACATGTTTAACATGCCGTGTGATTTCATTTTCAGCTCAATTAATTAGAATTTGATTTTTAAACAATTATTTTCTCAGTATGACCATTTTTTTCATTCCCAGATCGCCCGCTTTGGAAAATTCGGTTCAAAACGCCTACTTCGACAGCGTTTTTTACAGTATTTTCTGCATTTATCAAAAAATTAAGGAGCACCGCACATTATATAGTTTCTAAATAAGAGAATTTCCAAGTTTGATGCGTTTGAGAGCAAAAATGAATTTTAATATGAATCAGAAAATAAGCAGTTTGGATCGGAATACACCCTTAAAACGTTAGCTGATAAAAGCATATTTCAAAAATATTACACTCTTCATTTTTAAGGGTGTTCTCAAATCGAAGGACAACTTTCTGACATAAGTTTTAATTTATTTTTGTTCGAAAATGCATGAAACTAGCTGGTGTTGTTGTTCAGAAACTATGTCATCGAGCTGTTTTTTCCATTTTTTTGCAAACGGAACTTTCGGAAAATAATATCAAAGTGGGCGTTTTGAACCGAATTTCCGCGCGAAGGGAGAAAGAGCACTCAAGAGCTGGCGAAAAACGGGTTTGTCACGTGATCGCAAGGGCGGATCTGGAGAGTCCTCAAGGGGGGGGGGGGGCGATTTTAGAAATTTAGAGACAGACTCCATTCTGATGCGTGGATCGTGGTTAATTTTATCACTGCGGGTCGAGTTTGGGTCCGGTTGACTTCTATTTTTACTGCTGGTCGGGTTAACTTATACTTTTTTGCTGTGGGTCGCGTTTGAGTCCGGTTGAATTCTATTTTTTGCTGCGGGTCGGATTATATCTACTTTTTTGCTGCTGGTCGGGATCGGTTTCTGTTGACTTCTCCTTTTCTGCTGCAAGTCGGGTTGACTTCTACTTTTTAGCTGCCCTCTAGCGCGTTGGCTTTGAGGCAGATTGACATACATTATTTCAGATTTGGGACAGTTTCTGATTGGGTTTTCACTCTTGCCAGAAGGGTTCGGGTCGACCGGAATTTTGAAAAGAAAGTCTAAATATTTTTGAAGATAAAAACTATATACAGTAAAAGTTCCATAACGGGCACGCCCAAACAATTATTTAACAATGCTTTTTAATCTTCAGGTTTATGTAAAAAATACTAATTTGGTATAAGACTGTTTGTCTCTTTATATCTTAAGGTGAGTTGTAATTCCCTAAAGAATGCTTTGAAATTTATTAAAAAACATACCGGGTGCCCTAAAATGGACTGACTGATTTTAAAATTCAATTTTGCAAATGGTGACAGCAAAAAAACTTGCAGGAGGGTTATATAAGATGTCAGGAGATTTTTTACTGCGATTCTTGATTTTACTTTACATAAGCAGCAATAGGTGGTGCTGCAAACAATAGTCGTTAAATCGGGCACCGATTTAGCGCCTATTGCTTGCAGCGCATCTGTCGTTGCCCTTTTAAACTAAAATTAAAAATCACAGTAAAAAAAAAAACTCCTGACCAGAAGTGATTCTCAGTTAAATCTGAAATTCAAAGAAAATTTTCTGAACTGTTACAGCCGAGGGGGTGGGGGATTTCCTACTGGCACTATTTTTTTTTCTTTCTTTTCTTTTTTTTCTTTTTTTTTTTTTTTTTTTTTTTGGTTCGGTTAACTGTTTTCGATTCGGGTCGATTTCAGGCTGAGTGTAGATTCCTGCAAGCTGGGTTTGGGTTAACCCGTTTTCCTCAAAAGTTAGTTCAGCATATTATTTCAGATTAAAAAATATACCTATAATAATAAACATAGATGTATGTATGACTGCTGTTTTCTAACGAGACCAGTTCTTTTTCCATGACTCTTTGATAAAATTCGCATTTCTTCCACGACTCTATGACGAAATTCGCGTTTTTTCCGCCACTCTTTGAAGAAATTCGCATGTTTCCGCAGCCCTTTGATAAAATTCACGTTTTTCCGTAGCCGTTTGATGAAATTCACATTTCTTCCACTACCCTTTGACGAAATTCGCGTTTTTTAAGCGAGTCTTTGACTGAATTTGCGTTTTTCTGCGATTCTTTGCCGAAATTTGCGTTTTTTCCGTGACCCTTTGACGAAATTTGCGTTTATTTTTCAACCCTTTGATGTAATTCGCGTTTCTTTCGCGATTCTTTGATAAAATTTGCATTTTTCGCGATCCTTTGACGAAATTCGCGTTTTTTTCGCGGTTATTTGACAAAATGTGCGTTTTTTCGGCGATCCGTTGACGAAATTCGAGTTTGCCGTGATCATTTGAAGATTCGCGCTTTTTTCCACGGCCCTTAGACTAAATTCGCGTTTTTTCCGCGATTCTTTGGCGAAATGGAAAACTGCCTTAACCCTCTCGCTGCGTATATATATGTATATTTTTTAATGAAAATAGGTTAAAAATTGCGCCTTTATTTTATTACATATTTCAAATCTGCGTATATTTTAATGTTCAAATATATTCAAATTCTTTGTGAAGAGTTTTTCCTTTAAATAGAATTAGATCATAAAAAAAGCTTTGCTGCGGAAATTGCGGGTTGCGCAAATTTTGCCACTTTTACGTTGGTCGTGGAATTCGCCGGTTGCGCAGCGAGAGGGTTAAATTTACGAGAAAATCGGAACAGAATCACCTCTGCTCCTGAGATCTTACATAACTGTCCTTCAAATATTTTTTTTAAATAGCTGTCGCCATTTACAAGTTATTGGATTGTATTTAAAATCAGTCAGTCCATTTTAGGACACCCGGTATATTCAGTAGTTATGGAATGATGGCTGAAAGAAGCATTAAAAAAAAAAAAAAAAAATTAAAGCTGGCTTCGGTATGTCAGTTATAAGCTTACCCGGGCTGAAATTTTCAGGTCCAAGCCCAGATCCAACCCACAAAAGAGAAATTATTGGCCCGGCCCGGTATAAAAGCTAAAAAATCGACTCCAGCCGAGCCTGTATTTTGCCATTATAATTATTCCTAAAGCACACTTACTTATGCTCATATTTTATTTTAGACTATGTTCGAAAATCATGAATGCAGAAAAACATTAATATTAATGACTATTTAGACAATTATGTACATAACACTACGTAAAAATCATTACTTAGACAAATACATTCAAATGAAAATCCAGTAAGAAAATCAGTTTAGAATGAAAGAAACGGCTGATAAAAGAAAATCACAATTTTAAAGCTCAAAAAAAAAAAAAAAAAGAAGAAAAAAATTAGATTTTTAAAAATGCATCTCTGTAACTTATAAAATCAAATTAAATTTTTATAGATTTCGCTAAACAAATGTACAACATAAATATAATTTTTATGAATAACAAATAAGTAAGATGCCAGACCAACTTGGGCTCGGGAAGAAGAATTTAGAGAAGTGCACGGGTCGTGGTCGGGCCAATACTGCTTATCACACGGGATGACACGGACCGAACGTTTAACTTTTATTCCGGGACGAGCCCCGACCCGGAAATTTTGGCCTTTGCAGACTTCTAGGAAGAATGAAGTCCAGGCCAGGCTCGATCTGGAAGAAAAAGAAGTCTGGCCAGACTCGAATATGCAGAAAAATTTAAGATCAGGGCACAACCCGATTCTAAAAGAGAGAAGACCTTAACACAGGCCAAGACTCGTGTATTTAAACTGGCGCGACCCTCGCCCCAAGTCATTTCCCGAGAGGATACATAATGCCGTTTTGAAAACCCTTTATTTGCCCAAGGGGGGGGGGCGAATGCCCCCCCCCCCCTTAGATACGTGATCGAATTCGCTTATAACTCAATAGGTAATTGATTGATCAAAAAATGGAAAAAACAGTGCCATTCCAAATCGCTTCCATGGCCAGGCTTTCCAATTTTATATCTTTCCGTTAAAAAATGAATTTGTAAATATGCCAAAACGTTTTTCGCTTGTTGAGCAGAGCAGTTAAGAACAGCCTTAACACTTTCCAACAAAGTTGAAAAGTGTTTATGAATTATTTTTGTCTGTCCGTCTATCTGCTTGCGTAAATGTTCTAGAATTGTCATGTAATTGATGGTATTGAGGTTCACCACAACATGTTCGGTATTGACAATGAAATGTGTAGCATTAATATTTCTTTTACATGGGGCTCAAAAGAATTCCTTTACATATGTTCAATGGGAAAAAATCTTTTGCAGTGTATTTTAATGATGTTACACTATTTAAATACACTGAAATTATATACATCATAGAGGTTCTCTATAAGATGCTTTCTATAAAATATGGTTTTTCTAGCCTTTATCGTACGTTTACAGGGTCACACAAAAGAATTCGTTTACAGTTCTCTATTTGAACAATAATTGCTGGAAATTAATATACAATTTTGACATGCACTGCAAATAGAGGTGCCTTAAATTCAGACACATATGTGCTGAAAAGAATTTCAGACACTTAAATGACTGAATCTGAAAATTAAGACATTATAGATGTCTTAATTTAAGACACATTCAGTGTCTCACTATGATCATGGTATAAACGATCCCAGAAAAATCTGCGAAACATCACCAAATCTTTTATTTTAAGACATATTGTTACTTCTGTTTTCTAGTAGCCACCAGGGGGCACTCTCAGTTGCGCATGCGTTTTAGATTTCTTTTTTAATTCAAACGGAATATTTGTTTTTATGTATATGCGTAGATTTTAATTAGTATTTATTTTGACCTCTTTCATTTTTTGCGAAATGTAAAGTTCTGTACTTTTAATACGGATCTACTTAGTTTATGCATATTATTGCATAAACTATGCATAATTGCATTCATATTCAAAATATTAGAATAATTGAGAAAAGATAGTAATAAGAAAAAAATATTTTTCATTTATTTATTTTGATAGTAAGTAAATGCAATTAAATTTGTTATAAATTAAATCTGGAATGTTTAGATAAGATTTTAACATTTACAAAATATAAAATACAGTACAATAAATTAGGTATACAGCTTTCTGAAACACATCAAAATATTAGAACAAAATTTACATTGGTTCAAAATATTAGAATATTTTATCTTACGCAACAATATTACCTTATGAATATGAAGTAAATGGTAGTTAATATTTTGTAAGCAACCCCTTTAGCTTTCATAACAGCGTACAATCGATCTTGCATACTATATACAAGGTGTTTACAAACATTTCTATCAATATTAGCCCAAATAGAGTTTATACGTGCCACTAACTCAGTTTTACTTGAAGAAGGATTTTTTTGGAGTTTTTTCCTTATACACCACACGTTTTCGATGGGATTAAGGTCTGGTGAGTTTGGTGGCCAAGGAAGTACCTTAATGTCGCATTGGAGGAACCAATTCTTAGTTGACACCGAGGTATGCGGTGACGCTAAATCTTGTTGAAAGATGAAATCATCTTCAAATAAATCTTCTGATGATGGAATCATGTAATATTCCAAAATTTATTATATAGCTGAGAGTTAACCTTTTCGTAGACGATGCATAACTTTTCAGGTCCTTCTGCACTCATGCAACCCCAAACCATGACACTAGCAGCAAATTTTACGGGATGTTTAAAGCTTTTTTTATCAAATGCTTCTTGCTTCATTCTCCAAACTCGAATACCTTGATTACCATATGAAACGAAACACAAAACATGCTTTCATCATTAAATAATATATTTTTCCAATCTTCTTCGCTCCATAAACGCCTTGATTTACACCAATTCAATGTTATACGCATTTGTTTTGCAGTCATGAGAGGTTTTGCTTTCGATACACGAGATTCAAACTTAAATTTATGGAGACGTCTTAATATTGTCGATGTAGAAACATAAACTCCCTCTTCTTTCCATTTTCGGTGCAAGAATCGCACACTTTTAAAACGGTTTTTCTTAGCTATACGCTTCAGTTTCCTGTCATCTCTAGCAGATCTTTATGGTTTTCGGCCGCCATTTCGGCAATTATTTTGAAATTTTCCATTTTTTTAATATTGTGTTAGTATTTTACTAACACCTGATTGCGAACAATGTAAATAATTCGCTATACACATTGATTTTTACCGTGCCGATACAAATCAACCATACGAAGTTTAATAAATTCAGGAATTTCACTCACACGACCCATTTTAAGACGAAAAAGCAAACAAACTGCTGATTTTAAATAAAATCGTCTGAATTTAATCAATGATGCCACCAGTTATAAATTGGTGATAATTAAAGGAGAACTAATGTGAAATATTCTAATATTTTGAACCACTTGAATAAATATTCTAATATTTTGACTTTTCAAAATAATTTTTTTTTCAATTAATCTTTTCAGGAATGATATTAATTTTAAGATAATAAATAAGTTTAATCAACAATAAGTTCTTAATAAAAATATCGTTTGCATATATATTTGAATTAAAAGACATTAAATTACCAAACAATATTTTCAATTTGTATAAATTACCAAACAATATTTTCAATTTGTAAAAAAAAAAAAATAATTATTCTAATATTTTGAATATGAGCTGTACATACATCTGATCTGTGTGCTTGACGCCAAATGCCCGCTTATACGTCGTCGTCCATATAAGGACGGGATAGATAGAAGGAAGTGCACAACACTTGAAGATCACATTCGGGAACTCCACAAACAGTGTGCAACGGGCTTGGGGTTAATTTGTATTAATTTATATCAATAATATTGTGTTATTTGTCTTCATCTTGTCAAAGCTGAAAAAAAAAAACGTTTGACTGGCAGTTTATATTTTGAGGATGAAATATTTCATTCTTTTAATATAACTAGCCAGATATGTGAAGGAATTTCCTTTTTAAAAGATGCAAGTCTTTCTCCCTCACTGTGAATGTTTTTAAATTTTCAAATCCAGGAATTTTTCCTTACCGACTGCGAGGCGTTTCAAGTAAGTTTGATTGTTTTTTTTAAATGTTATATTTTACATACATACATATATATTTGATTCGAAATCAATTCTAATATTGATTTTCTGATTATTTTTAGTAAAAAAATAATTTGAAATTAAAAAGGGATATTAGTAAAAAGCTAGAATTTTATATATTCACTTTATAACTAGATTTTGCACTTAAAATTGCGGTTTTTATAACTTTATTTAAATGCTTTGCATAAAAATAAACAAATATGTATGCTGTTGCAGAATTAATTCTGTTCTTCAATACAATATGAATGATTTAAACATTTTCTTCGCCGACTGTTTATTTCCAAACAGTTAAATTACAAGGGATCAAGATAAATTACGAATGATCTTTAAATTCAATAAATCAGCAATCTTCTTTTTGAAGGCAAAATTTCGTGGCTCCCCAATGTAATATACATTTGACAACATGTCCGATTATTTGACCTACTTTCGAGGAGAGCAGAAAAGGCCTGAAAAAGAAAAAAAAACTACGTTAAAATGTTGTAACATCATGTATATAATAATCACTTATAAATAGATTAAGCTAAATAATGCTATAAAAAGTGATAATATAATCTTTATTTAGATTGACGAACGTCGCACAAACGGCGACATTTTCAAAATCTTTCATGACAGAAATATTTTCACAAAATTTAAAAACAATAACTTGGTAAACAATGTCACGAGACTAATATAACTACATACATCTGGCCTGTGTGTTTGACGCCAAATGCTCGCTTATACGCCGTCGTCGATACAAGAACGGGATAGATACAAGCAGTGGCGTGGCGTCCGGTCATCGCTGGATGCGGCGATGACCAAGCAATATTTTAAAACTCTTAATAAGCTTTTAAAACTCTACGATCCAGTTTTAGCAGAACATTTGGAGTTCATGTATAAGTGAAGGTAAGATTTAAAGTTTCTTTTTTGAACATTCAACCATTGAATTTTAGAGTTAATAATTTTTCACCACAAACTTAAATAATTGCGATGACCACCGAAAAATTTCACGCCACGCCACTGGATACAAGGTACACAATACTTGAAGATTACATCCGGGAACTCCACAAACAATGTGCAACGGGCTTAGTATTAATTTGTATTAATTTATATCTATAATATTGTGTTATTCGTCTTCGTCTTGTCAAAGCTGATAAAAAACTAATTTTAGTCAGATGTATGTTTGTTGTAATCCAAACTGAATGTTTGTTTTTATGTACGCGTAGATTTTAATTAATAATTTATTTCGACTTGATTCGTTTTCTGCGAAATGTAAAGTTCCGTGATTTAATTCGTATTGACATAGTGTTAATTCGTATTAATTTATATCAATAATATAGTGTCCTTCGTCTCGTCAAAGCAGGTAAAGAGAACTGTTGTCTAGCGAGTTATGTTTTGAGGATGAAAAATTTTCTAAATAGAGGTGTCCTCCATTTAGAAAACACATTTTTCATTCACAACATGCACATTTTTTATATACTTTTACCTCAGAAAAGCAGACATATCCGAATGGCGGACAAATTCCACGGCTCCGGGGTGCCTGCAATTGAGCGGTTTTACTGTATTAAGACAAATATTTTTTGTTTTTAATCTTATTCTAATCTAGAAATTCATAATACTGATTATACACTGCAAATAGAGGCGTCTCAAATTAAGACACATATGCGACTAAAAAGGATTTCAGACACTTAAGTGTCTGAATCTACAAATTCAGTCATAATAGATATCTTAATTTAAGACACATAAGTGTCTTACTGTGATTAGGGTGTAAACGAACTGAGAAAAGTGTCTTAAAAATCCGCAAGCATATTATTTTATGACATTTTGTAGCTTCCGTTCCGCATTAGCCACCTGGAAGCACTCTCAGTTGAGCATGCATTTGAAATTTCTTTCGTTCAAACTTCGTTTGTAATTCAAACTGAACGTTTGTTTTTATGTACGCGTAGATTTTAATTAATAATTTATTTCGACTTGATTCGTTTTTTGCGGAATGTAAAGTTCCGCGATTTAATTCATATTTACATAGTGTTACTTCGTATTAATTTATATCAATAGCATAGTGTTCTTCGTCTCGTCAAAGCAGGTAAAGAGAACTGTTGTCTAGCGAGTTATGTTTTGAGGATGAAAATTTTCATTCTTTTAATACAACTAACCGAATATATAAAGGGATTTTATTTTCTAAATATCCAAGTCTGTCTCCCTCGCGGATACTGACGTAGCCTCCAATCCGGACGTCCTCTGGGCGACTGTGCTTTTGGAATAATCAGACCTTTATCCAGGTAAGTGGGACCTCCACAATGTATCACAAACTCTCAGTGCATCTTTTCTCTTTAAATGGAGACCTCACACGAGTCTATAGCTTTATTAGTTCCTGAGTTATGCCAAAATTTGTTTAAAGCATTTTGACTATGGGTTTTCCATGTTAAAATTTTATCTTGCTAATATTTAAATTTCTACTCTTTAAATCATCTGCAATCATATTTCTATATTATTTTCTATCCAATGTTATACTTAAAATAAGTTTTGTTGAGTCTACATGGTGTATTAGCGGTCACTGAGTTTATTGAGGTACGCCATCCTAAGCCTTATGTGAGCATTACTTTAGAAATCGCAGTTACAGCACCTGTTGATTGACTCATAACTTCTTAATAACATCAAGACTACCTTAAGAGTGTTTCTTTGGAGTAATTACCACACTGCAGTACCTTTTCTTAAGGCTTTATTTATGCATACAATATTTTTATAAGCATTTAATGCGGCAGTATTTGTAATGATTACATCGGTTTTTTCCTTTCCCTTAGGTTTATCATGTGATATGCACTGGAATTCCCAAGTCTTTATAGCAATCATCCCTACTTAATAGCTTCTTTTTATTATTATATGTGCTTTTCTTGACAAATGAAGTTTTCTTCCGCCTCATGTTTTGTACATCCTGATAAATTTTAAGTATTTAAAGAATATAGATTGAACATCATTCCATTCACCCATATCATTGTTTTTCCCATAGATTTAATACAGCGAATTACTTGTGTTCATTTATTTATTTTAAACTGTTTTGATTGATAAAACTCATTAAATCAGGTCATTCTAATTAAAGGGATGTCTGTTTTTTCCTCTGTTACAATTTTGGTGTTTCCGAACATTTTAGAAATATTCCACTTACTATACTGAAAGTAGTCAACTTCTGATTTTTTTCTCTTTCAAGACGGGTGATTCAAAACCACAATTTCTAGACTTGTTAATCTCATCAAAAATCATCTGACGTCACTAGACGTGGAGAAAAATCTTGTTGATGTCGTCAATAAATCTTATTTAACGATTTAGAAAGTGATTTCGCCTTATCTCTATACTAGTCACTTTGTTAGGTTTTAATGATTATTTGTAGATTTAAATTCATGTAATTATGTGCTGTTAACGCAATTATAAAAATACGGTAAAAATATACAGATATATTTGACTTGAAATCCATTATAATATTGATTTTTTGATTATTTTTAGTAAAAAAGTAATTTGATATTTAAAATGAATATCAGTAAAGAGGTAGAATTTTATACTATATTTACCTGCATAACTAGATTTTGCACATAAAACTGACACATAGATTTAGCGAACCGTAATGCAGGGTTGGACTTTTCCAGAATGAGAACTTGATTAAAGCATGGGCAAACTGGGCAGTATCCTCCACCCCCCTTCGATTTTAGGTGTCCCAAATTCTTTATGCAATTTTTTTAAAGCTTGGTATATTGTAAATGTGTTTCGACATTGCATTGATTATAATCAGAATTTTAAACTTTAAAAGTAGAATAAGATTAAAAACTAAATACAAAAAAATTTAAATACAGTAAAAACTCTCAATCGCGGGCATCTCGAGAACGCTGAATTTGTCTGCTATTCGATTGTGTTCGCTTTTATAAGGTAAAAATAAAATATATTTATGATGAAAAAGGTGAATGCTCGCTAACAGAAAATAGTCCATGTGGAGGTTTTGCAATAAAATCTCCATAACGGACACACCTAAATAGAGGACACCACTATTTAGGAAACATATTTTTTATTCAAACCATGCACATTTTTTGTATACTTTTACCTTAAATAAGTTGACACCTCCGAATACGGACGAATTCCACGGTTCCGAAGTGCCCGCTATTGAGAGAGGTTTTACTGTATTAAGACAAATATTTTTGTTTTTAATCTTATTCTACTCCAAAATATTGATTATAATCAGTACAATGTCGAAAAAGATTTCAATTATCAGCTTTACGAAAATTCCATACAAAATTTTGGAGACCTTAAAATCAGGCTGTGTGGGGTTGGAGGGGGCAGGATTATGGCCATAGGCTGCGTACAATGCTTTTAAAAAAATGGTTGTGATTCAGATGCTTGAAGTGTCTGAAATTCAGACGCGAAAAATGTCTGAAAAATTAAGACATTTTAAAATGTCTGAAAATTGAACAATCCGTTTCAGACACTTAAGTGTCTGAATTTCAGACATTTCAATTTACAGTCTATCAGTACAATGTCGGAAAAGATTTCAATTATCAGCTTTACGAAAATTGCATACAAATTTTTGGAGCCCCTAAATAAAATCCGGTTCTGTGGGGGTAGATGTGTCAGGACCAAGGCCATATATTTTTCAAGTATTCAACGTAGTCAAACGTATAATGATTACAAATAAATAAATAAATAAATAAATAAAAAGTTGCGATTCAGACATTTGAAGTTGTCTGAAAAAAATAAGACATATTAAAATGTCTGAAAATTGAACAATCCGTTTCAGACATTTCAATTTACAGTGTGTGTTTTTAAATTTAACAAATATTTTGCATGTAAGACGAAATATAAATTCTGTATATCATATACAGGGCTCCACAAAAGAATTCTAGAACATTTCTTCTTATTGCCGGAAATTACTGAAAGGGAATTTTTAAGTTGGTTATGTGTTTCATAACTGAACTAAAGTTTTGCATGCTATGTAGTATATATATACAATTTTATAGATCATATACAGGGTTACGCAAAATATTTCTGATAATTTTTCAAATGTAGATGGGAATTGTTTAAATTATATTTTCAGTTTTGTTATGCATTTTCTAATTTATTTATTTAGACATCACCCTTCACAGTATTAAACGGTGAAGATTTGATACAGTATTTTGAATGCGTTGGAAAGCGTTTGACGCATGATTTTTCTTTCTTGTTTATTTTTTATTTATGTTCTATCTTTTTAGTTTTGTAAAAATTTTAATTGTTACGTTTATTGCCACATCATTAAATCCATTGCTTTTTCAACTCATACACAAATGTAAGAGTTACAAAGAATATTTGGCGATTTATCAACTGTGACGGTCTAATTGAAAAATGCCTTAAAATTAATATATTAATTAATAATTAAGCTGTAAAATTATTTAAAATGTTATATTGTCGTCGAAAACACGCCTTTTGTTTGTATAATTCTAGCATATGAGGAAGTAGGTTATACTATTAGCATATCGACTATGAATAGCAATTGCTGAAAATGAATTCTGAACAAAAAATGAATTTTTTTAACAATATTCCGATAGCGTTGGGAAGTATTTCATAGTCTATACCCTGCTGCATGATTTTTGTTCTTGTTAAAATATATATTTAAAAAAAGATTATTTCCCTATCGAATGGCTATATTCGTTTTTCTCTGGAACAATTTGGCGATTAAAATGCGTGAAGTGCTTTTTTTTTTTCTACGTTGTTGTATCAACAGAATAATACAGTTGGCTGATTCTGATTAAATTATACGAATCTATTTATAACTACATATAATTTATGAAAAGACGTATTAATTAGACGTAATATTTTAATTTTTTAAACGGTGCAGTTTTGCTACATTATTCTGAATGTGTTGGAAAATGTTTCATAATCTATGTTTGACGCATGATTTTTTCTTACTTGTTTTTTTCTTATTAAGGCTGTTCTTTACTGCTCTGCTCAACAAGCGCAAACATTTTGACACATTTACAAATTCATTTTTTAACGGAAAGATATACACTTGGAAGGCTTGACTATGGAAGCGATTTGGCATCGAACCGTGTTTTTCATTTTTTGATAAATAAATTACGTATTGAGCTATAACGTATTGATTACGTGACAAAGACGTTTTTTACCCTTCCTTGAGTGGTTATTTTTCGCGGAAATTCGGTTCAAAAAGCCCACTTTGACACTATTTTCTGAAACATCTACTGGGTTTGAAAAAAAAAAAAAAAACGCAAAACGGAAACCGCAATTCGATTACATAGTTTCTGAACAACAACACCTGCTAGTTTCATGCATTTAATTAAAACTTATGTCATAAAGTTGCCATTTTGGATTTGAGAGCAGCTTTAATTAAGTTGTGATCTTTAATGGCGTGAACTCTGAATTTTCGTAAATTTTAAGTTTAAAATTGCTAATTATTATTTTAACTGCCACAAACATGTGACATAAACATATAGAAATAAGTAATTTATTTATTTTTTTAATTTTTAATTTAAAAATAGAATCAAATTAAAAGAAAAATTGCTGTTTTCTTAAAACTAATTAAATTTAAAACTATTAAAAGTGAAGAAATTTTACGAATTCCATAATGAATATAATAATGTTCTACAGGAACTAGACTATTTTCATGACAATAAAAGGAACATTTTAAAAATTAGAGGTATAACAAGACAAACAACGCTGAAAATTCCTGAAAAACGTTAATAAATCATAAATCAAAACTGTGTAACTCATAAAATTTTCAATAAATCAGCATAAGAATAGTCTACTTTCTTTTAATATAAATTTAAAACGTAATTTTAAAATTTTGTGGTAATCGAACTATTGTTTATTGAGTTACAACAATTTTTCCAACACAATTTTTACAAAAAAAAAAAAAAAATCACTTTTGAGAAAATCACAAAACAACTTTCAACTGATACTTATCCTTTACCATTTCTTCAGGCATTATAATCAAAGTAGTTATCATAGTATAGACATTTTTAATTATCTGTTACATAAAATTTGAGTTATATAAAACCATGACACAGTTATTTTTTTCCATTAAAACGTAAATTTCATAAGAATTCTTTATCTTGTACATTTTTACATAAAAATCAATTTTTATAAGATATATTTCGTTATTTTTCATTAAAAACTTTAAGACATTTTTTGTTATTTTACTTAAAAACATATACTACCAGGTTTAGAGTATGCTATATAACATCTATACTTTCCAGCTCCTTTTAAAAACAACGTTTGTACCTCTCTCTGGAGGCATCGTCAGTTGAAGTGACGTTTTGCAGCTCGCATGATATCTTACAGTTTCCCCTCTTTTTCCCTCTCCGCCAACGGGAGTCAATATTTGAATGTTGGCGGAGAGGGAAAAATCGAAAGAGCGAAGAGGGAAAAAGAGGGGAAGCTGTAAGATCTCATGCGAGGTGCAAAACGTCACTTCAACTGAGGATGCCTCCGAAGAGAGGTGAAAACGTTGTTGTTTTTAAAAGGAGCTGGAAAGTATAGATGTTATATAGCATACTCTAAACCTGGTAGTGTATGATTTTAAGTAAAATAACGAAAAATGTCTTAAAGTTTTTTATGAAAAATAATGAAATATATCTTATAAAAATTTATCTTTATGTAAAAATATACAAGATAAAGAATTTTTTAATGAAAAAATAACTGTGTCATGGTTTTATATAACACAAATTTTATGTAACAGATAATGAAAATGTCTATACCATGGTAGCTACTTTGATTATAATCCCTGAAGGGTAAAGGATAAGTATAAGTATAATACGTGCATTAAAAAAGACAGCGTTTTCTGTAGATAAAAATTAATTCAACTTATAAAAGGTGGGGGAGGATTGTACTTTGTGCCAATATATTAAACAGCGAGAACCAACGTGTGCGCGTGAGATCGACTCCGCGGTTGTTTGTCAACAGTGAATTTCATTTCGCCGTTGATGTTCGAGATGGGAAGTATGCCTCTCTGGCTCTCTGTCTTCCTCCCCCCCCCCCCCACTTTTAATCCACTTTTTTATTTAATTTTATCTTTAATTTTTAAGCACTGATAATGAAGCCTTAGAGGCTTCGAAATAGCTACATGCGTTTTTAAACTTACTTATATTTGTGCTTTGTAACGCTGGTTCTCTCTGTTTAACTTTCAACTTAGTTTTTTAAAGTTTGTAAGGAATATAAATGTATAAAAAGCTCCAGGATCGTAAAGTCAACCCTCTTTTTGTTCTAAAATCGTAAGTTTTTTATTTGAAATTTTGATCGAAATTGACGTGTCAAACACATACGATGTAGTTTTTACCATAGTGTTTTCTTGCACCCAAAGATACGAAAACATGGAAGACTGGGTGCAGGGAAACACAGTGGTAAACCTATCGATCACAACTACTAAAATCGCGTCTGCAGGTGGTTTCCACCAAGATAGGACTTGACAGGCCAGTTGCATTTTAAAATACTAATCGAGTTTTAACTAATCTTAACATTTCCGCCTTGAACTCGATGAGGTGCTGGTGATTTGTGCAGACGCCGCCCGGTCAAATGCCCGGTCCGGAAAGAAAAGATATACAATAACCTCTTCCGAGTCACTAACGACTCCGAAAAGCGTTCTTTATCTTTTGAAACCAAAGAAGCTGATATATATTCAATGTTTAAGGAAGCATTTATAAAACAAAAAGGTTTCTTTGTGTCCCAAAAGGTTTTGCTGTGACGAATTTTCGAAAACGTTGCCGAGTAGTTTTTTAAGTGTGTTAATCAGTTTTCTCATACCGTAAATATATGAGGTTTTTCGGATGCGATCCATTCTCAAGACAACATTTTCATTTTCAACAAACATGTTTTACAGACTAACGGGATAAATTAACAGCATTAACATTAACATTATTTTGTTATTCTTGCATAGGGGGTCTGCTCCCTACGAGCTACGCTCACCAACAACCGCTCAGACACCGTAAACTCTAAAAGCACGCTAATTTGATCGGTTTTACAAAACTTTCGGAAGAATGAATTATAATTAAATTAGAAAACAGGAATTCTGCTTTTTCAGAATTTAGTGTCGCCCCCGATGAAAAAAAAATATGTATATAAATATAGATAGTTCAGTTTTAAGACTCCAAACACGCGCTTTTATTTTATATAAAATGACGTCATCCACATCCACTAAAAAATTCCTCATTTACGATACAGTCTTAAACAACATCTACAGTAGAATATGCATAGGAGTGACTATCCCTAAATAATACGCTAATCAAAAAAAAAAATTAAAATAGCACGTATTTTAATTACTTTTTTTTTTTTTTTCAGTTTTTATGAGAAAATGGCAACAAGAAGATATAACTACTATTTTCCCTTTACTTTCTACAGAAATGGAGTACTTGAGTTGCCAAAATTAAACAAATGGTGCTAACAACTACAAGAAAATTAATATCTCAAAAATAAATGGAGATGCAGTTTTCAAACAAATTGCATTTAAAAGTACTTTTTTTTTTCAATACGACGGTAAAAAATTGAAAATGTGCGGCACTTAGAAGTTAAAAAAATTGCAGTAGAGATTTTTCCGTACAATGGTACATCTGCTGTGTTTTACGGCTGGCTTATACAACGTAACGTTATTTTTTGGAGACGACATATTAATAGGTGGGAGAAAGAAATAGCAGACTGGGGGCAAAAAAGCAGTTGCGATATCCCTGTTAACGGGTTCTTTTCGTCTTTTATTAAATCAGATCAGTGAAACATGTGAAAATAAGCTAATATAAAATGAATTAAGTAAACAGAGTCTTTGTCTCCCGGTATTTTTTTCAACGCTATAAGAAAGTTCTTTTAAATAAAACATTTTAAATGTATCATTTTAAAACTGACGTAATTTTCACCAAAGTTTTCTTTCTCTTTTTAATATTCACGTGAAAATACTTTTGCTGTTAGAAAGGAAATATTATTTGTGCTGTCTAAGGATTCACAACAATAGTTTAAAAGATTATCTCCAAATATGAAATAAATGTCTCGCGCATATACATTTGTAAATTTAAACTGTTTGGCAACATTATAGTTTCGCAATTTTAAATATCTCGTAATTTCCTCCATTTAAGACTTTTAACGCATATTAATGAATTTATTATTTTAAATTTTCTTTCACTTTTAAAATTCACATGTAACTATAGTTTTTATGACGTAATTGTCAATATTTTCCTGCTTGTAATATGTCATCATTTAATTCCCATTTGAAAGTTTTTTTCTGTTTATAATAGTCACGTGTAAATAACTTTTTAATATGAAAGAAATTTTATTCTTGGCGCTTTTTTTACCAATTGGCAACAATTTAAAATAATACCCTTTTCTAAAAGATGTAAAAAATATCTCTCGAAATGCTGAAAATTTGAATTTAAAATGGAAATAAATCCTCAAAAAATGAGTCAAATTAAAAAACTAAATGCAGTCTACACACCGGGAACTTCTAATGTATGAAATGATCTAAAAATTATTACATTCCTTTGTATAGTTTTTGCTTCTATAAAACTTTTTTACTGGAACGATTTTGACCAACTTTAAGATTAAATATATCTTAAAATAATTATTTAATTTAAAAACTATCTGCATCAGCGTGTTTATCAAACATTTCTCTATAATACCACCTATTTTCATATTTTTGTATGAAGTAGTTTTCTTAATATAAACGAAGAAAGACCACCGGTCACAAAAAATTCGAAACCGACGGCGGCGGCGGTGACAGCGTTAGTTACTTTTTTTAGAATAGAGAGATATAAATTTAATTAGATAACTACTGAAAATGTTTAACTCAAAATTAATAGCGTCCTAAAAACCTCTCTTCCAGTTTGATAAAAATCAATTATACGTTTTAGAAACAACTCGGAGACCTTTCCGAAAATCAGTGGCGGCAAAAAAAAAAAAAACATTGTTTTTAAAAATGCTTTTAAAATCTTTAAAATCTAATAGTTTGTCAGGTTCCGAAAAGTTAACACTCTAAATAAAAAAGAGTGACTATTCACTCCGGAGGAATGAATACTCTCTCTGTCGCAGAGTCAAAATATGCCCAACCTCTTTAGAGTGGCTATTCACTCTTAGCAAAAGGGGAATTATTAACTCTCTGGAAGAGTGAATACTCACTCCTGGGAAGTGAATATTCACTCTAAACAGAGGTGAATAATCGCTCTTTCGGAAGAGTGACTATTCACTCTTGCAAAAAGAGTGCGTTTTTTCGCCTCTGGTAGGAGTCAATAGACACCCTTTTATAGAAGTGAATGCTCAATTTTTATGGGTGAATTCTTTTTATGTTGCTTTTATGGGCATTTTAAAAGAATCATATCTATTAGAGCATGCAATAAAAATAGATACAAGCGTGGTAAAGATTGGAATAAAATACTTTATTGGCAATATTTATTTAATTCACAGTTTTTAACACTCATTCACCTTTTAAGAACAAATTCAATTAAAGTTACATATGAATTAAATAAGATTGCTGTCAGAAATAAACTAAAATGTTTTATTCCAATCTTATCCCTTGTGTTTGCTTTCACTGCATGCCCTAACAAAGATATTTTATTAATTTTTAAATCTTATCTTTTTACCGTACTTTTCAGTAAAGTATCGCTATTTTGCATAATCCTATTGCTCTAAAATATTTTTAATTTTTCCACTTAAAAAACATGCTTATAAACTCACATCTTTTTTTTTAAATAGGTTCTAAGCTTGATCTAAATATTAAGAATGTGTAAGTATTTTTTTTATGTTTTGTGATTTGTGATTTGTCATTTTTTTTTTTTTTTTTTTTAAATTGAATATGAACATTGAGTCAAAATTTTTATGTTCTCTGGAATATGTATATATTTTTCTTTTAAACATATTCTTTAACTTAATCATGATTTCGAATTTTCTTCCACTATTGCTGAAAAATATGGATATTAATACAATGGTTATTTATGGAACGACATGATAAGCCACATTTACTTTATATTTTTTATTCCCGTATATATTGTATTTTGTGCATATGAGCTAAATAGATTTTGTATGTTTTATAGGAAAATACTGATCTAGAAAATAGAAAAAAAGAAGAAAATATGAAAAGAAAAGAAATGACTACATATGTACTGTTCTTATTGTTTTAAAAACATTTTTAATGAATAAAAAATAGTTATTTATCTCTATAAAAAATATTCAATCCAAAATTATATAAGTTATAATATGAACCTTTTAAAAAATATACTGAAGCAATTTTATTCATAAACTTCATATCAGGCAGAAAAAACATTTTATTTTGATGCTTAAATATCATGTTTTATTTTTTAGAGCCAATAATTACGTGTATCATACACTCTAAATTAAAATGTCTGAAATTCAGACACTTAAGTGTCTGAAATGGAGTGTTCAATTTTCAGACATTTTAAAATGTCTGAATTTTTTCAGACACTTTTTGCGTCTGAATTTCAGACACTTCAAACGTCTGAATCGCATCCATTTTTTTGTAAGCATCATACGTAGCCATGTTTGACCACGTTGAATCCTGGAAAAATATTTGGCTGTGGTCCTGCCCCCCCCTCCCCCCCCCAATACAGCCTGATTTTTTTGGTGCTCTCAGTTTTGGTATACAATTTTCGTTACGTTGATAATTTAAATCTTTTACGACATTGTACTGATTATAATCAATATCGTGAACTTCAGGAGTAGAACAAGATTAAAAAACAAAAAATATTTATCTAAATATTAGATTTTTTAAAATTTATTTTGTTTTTAACCTTATTTTACTTTAAAAGTTCAAAATATTGATTATAATCAGTACAATTTCGAAACAGATTTAAAATATAAGCTTTACAAATATTGCACATCAAATTTGGGGGCACTACAGTCGTAGGGGGACGGGGCCCTTCCCAGTTTGCCCTTCCTTTAATCAAGAAGTACTTTTGCAAAAAACGCAACCCTGCATTATAGTTGTCTAAATTGAGATGTCCGGTATTCGGGAGTATCCGTTGTGGAGGTTAATGGAGATTCTCGAATAGCGAACACCTCTATTTAACGAATACTTTTTTAATCAGCAGACATACATATTTGTATATTTTTACCTCAAAAAAGTAGACATCTCCAATTATCGGACAAATTCCGCGGTCCCGAAGTGTTCGCTATTAAGGGCTTTTAAGGTACATAGATAAATATATATATATATTTTATAATCTTGTCCTACTCTAAAAGTTCAAAATATTTATTATACTCGGTTGAATGTGGAAAAAGATTTAAAATATCAGATGTACGAAAATTGCGAAAATCCCACCCTCACCCCCCCCAAAAAAATTAAAATATAAAAAAATATATTGCCACATAGGCAATTTTACATATACATCACTTGATAATCACAACAGCCATTTAACTATGAATAATGAAAATAAATAAATAAATATTCTACTTTAATAACATTGGGGAAAAAATGACTTTGGTATTTTGTTAAATATATTTGCGTTTTTAAACTTGTCCTACTCTAAAAGTTCAAAACTTTCATTATAATCAGTGCAAGATTTAAGATATCAGCTTTACAAAAATTCATGCAAAATCCCCCCCTCCCCCCCCCCCCAAAAAAATGAAAATACTTATTTAAAAATTATGTTTTTAAAAAATTTATATTTCCACATGGACAAGTTTTTATGTAGATCAGAGGGTACTCACAAAAGCTATTCAACTATCAATAAAAACAAATAAGTACATATTCTATATTAAAAACATGAGGAAAAAATAACTTATGATTTCCAAACTTCTTTCGTCTTAAATATATACAGTAACATCTGTCATTTTTGTATTGTTCGTATAAGTGCATATAAATAAAGTTACCACAATTTTAAATACGAAATCTAGTTAGAGGTTTTTACTTTTTCCCATTATAAATTTCAAATTACTTTTTTATTAAAAATAATAAAAAAATCAGTATTAGAGTTGATTGCAAATCAAATACATATGTATATTTTTACAGGCAGGTTCATATAATAGACCAGTCTCATTTACTTTATTTATCTTTTTTTAATCTGCGGTTTTATGCCAGGAAGTAAGAAAGCATTAGGTCAACTTTCAAAGTTTTTTTTTTCTTTACTTCCTTGTGGCCGTCATTTACTGCGAGATAAAAATTATCCATTTGAAACTAAGAACTGACATTGAATATATAATTCGTAATAAAAAAGAACGTCATAAGTTTAAAAATATATACTTCTAGAATTAGTGGGGTTTTTTGCGAACAGATTCAAAACTAATTAAATTTCATGCAGGATTTTGTTTAGTACAATAAATAAAATCATAAAATACACTAATTTTACTACTATAAAGAAACTTACTTGAGTTGCTGCAAGAGGTAAGAAATATTCCTCGATTTGAAATTTTAAAAACTACCACAACCACAGTGAGGGAGAAAGACTTTCATCAGTTTAAAAGGTAATCCCATAATACATCCGACTAGCCCTATTTAAAGAATGAGATGTTTCATCCTAAAAACAGGACCCGCCAGACAAAAGTTTCTTTTTTTTTTGCCAGTTTCGACAGGACGAAGATGAATAACACAATATTATTGATATAAATTGATACGAGTTAACACTAAGCCCATTGCACACGCTTTGTAGAATTTCCGGGTGTAATCTTCAACCGCCGTCTACTTCTGTTCTGTGTCTATCCCGCCCTTGTATCGACGACAGCTTCTAAGAGACATTTGATGTCGAGCACACACGTCAGATGTATGTATTCAATAAATAAATACTCCAAGTTAATACGAATTAAAATCACAGTACTTCACATTTCGCAAAAAACGAATTAAAATACACGCGTACATAAAAACAAACTTTGTTTGAATTACAACGTATACCACTTCGAACGAAGACATCTAAAACGCATGCGCAACTGGGAGTGCTAGTGCCCCCTGGTGGTTATTGCGTCGGAAGAATCAAAACATCTTAAATTAAGACACGTTTAAAGGAATGAAGTGTCTTAAAATAAGACGTTTGCGGATATTTTAGACATTATTCTCAGTTCGTTTACACCATGGTCATAGTAAGACGCTTATGTATCTTAAATTAAGACATCTATAGTGTCTTAATTTTCAGATTAAGACACTTAAGTGTCTAAAATTCTTTTTCAGTCACATATGTGTCTAAATTTAAGACGCTTCTATTTGCAGTGTAAACGTTGAAAATGCGTTTGCAATAAAAGGAAATTAATATCTGATACAGCATGACTATAATTAAATGTTTTGATTAAAATCTCAACCAACCGAAAACTACTTACATACAATTTAAAAAAGGAAATAGGCCAATTTGAAAAACACTAAAAATAATACTTATGCATTTTGCAATTATGCTATTAAACAATAACAAACTACAACATATGAATTAAATGCATTATTAGATTTAACAACGTCTCAAAAATCGGATTTTAAATAATAATTTAAAATATTATTAGTAACAAAAAAATCTTTCAAAAGTTTCCTTTCTTAAATTAAAAACTGTAATATGTAAAAAGACATTTTCCCAGTATAGTGCTATTTTTCAATCTGTAACCCTTTCGTAATATCATAATACTCGAATATAATATTTAACTCCAAAATAGTAAAAACGATAAATACTGTAAGGGTTTATAATCAGAAAACGGGAAAAAACTGAAATAATTCAACAGCGCAAATTGCTATCTCAACACATCTCGCTATCTGCATCATGAATCATGAATCAATATATCTGTCATCATTTTAAACGTGAGATATTTTACGTTTTGTTTCTGTATTAGAGCGATGGCAAATTAAAATATTTTACATCACAGTATCGAATAGGAATAATAAAATATTTACACTCCTTTTTTATTCACAAATGCCAAACCAATGAAGTTCTGATTATTTTTCGTTATTCAGTTGTTAAAACAATTATATTCCAAACATCTGCATGAAGAAGGAATATAACAGACTATCGCTTCTGAAAGCAGGAAAAGAATTCCAGATCAATCTTTTTCAATATAACATGTAACTATTTAACTCATAATCATAACATGCAAAATCTACAGAAATAAAAGATTAAAATTAAATAATACTTACCAGTACGTTGCATATATAATCACTTTAATAATATCCGTATATTTTAATCCTATAATGCCGGTGGAAAAAGAGATTCTCTTATCTTCGTCGTAGACTTGCTTTATCGTCCTAGACTTGCTGTTTTGATTGGCTGATGAGTAATACCCATACATACTATACTCACTCCTGCTGGGAAGTGAATATTCACTCTAATCAGGAGTTAATACTCACTTTTTCAGAGGAGTGACTATTCACTCTTGAAAAGGAGTGCGTTGTAGTACCACATCAGTGTAATTTCCAAGGTTACATAATGAAATGAAGTTTTTGAAAATTAAGAAGTGACATACTTTGGTTCTTTTAATTATTTTACTCCA
This sequence comes from Maratus speciosus, assembly GCA_963932465.1. Lineage (NCBI taxonomy): Eukaryota > Metazoa > Arthropoda > Arachnida > Araneae > Salticidae > Maratus > Maratus speciosus. The sequence continues at coordinate 344,925,181 of OZ010793.1, forward strand.
TATATTGGTTCAAAGTTGAAGGGAAATTTTTTAAAGTGTATAATGCCAGGCATTCACTCTCGTCAACGGAGTGAAATATTTCACTCTCGGCAACGGAGTGAAATATTTCACTCTCGGCAACGGAGTGACATATTTCACTCTCGGCAACGGAGTGACATATTTCGCTCTCGACAATGGTGAGAAATATTCCACTCCTTTCTAGGGAGTAGAAAATTCCGCTCTTTAAGAAGTATATTTTTACAAAATTCGCTCCAAAAAGAGTGAAAATGCCTGTCACTCTTTCAAAGAGTGAACTTTTCACTCCTCTCAATTTTAGAGTGTTAACAACGCTTTTCGGAATCGTGGGCAACTCAGAAGAGTTTATTATATAATTTTCGTTTGTGGTTACGTTATATTTTCATAAAGACTAGAGAAACATTTGTCTTTTTTTACAGTGTATAGTTTATATCTTCAATGAAGCAAGCAAGACTGGACCCTCGATGACAGTACAATAGGCATTTAAATTTATGACATCGATATCTTACTTAAACTTTGAAGAAAATAAGAAAAAAAAACCCACCTCAATTTCGTACGCGTAATAGTCGCATCCCCGCTTTGAAGCATAAAAAAGTGTCAAAATAATTTCTTCGCATAAAAAGTCACAGTCGCGTGTTTGACTTTCATCTAGAAAATAGAAAATTATCAGCTGTACTCTTCCCAGAACTAGTATTCATAAAAGGTTTATCTGTTCTGTCATTCCCATTGACATACTCGATGGTCCCTCCATAGCGATATAACTTAACTCTCTATATAACTTACATAATTGCCAACCTCCCGATTTTTTTCAATACCAATATTTTTGATACAGAAATGCTTGTTTTATAAAATCGCACAATTTCTGCAATTAAATAAAGTAAACATTTTTCTATGAATTTACTGGTGTTAAAAAAATCGTAAGGTTGGCAACAATGGATAAGGAATCGCCTGGTTCCCCTGGGAAGATGAGATAAAATTTTCACAAAGAGTATTTGTAAATTTTATGTCTATAAAAATATTACCTTAAACAGAAAAATGGTATTTAATAAACAGTACGTAATCTGGAAACATTTGGTAAACCACTAGTTTTATTATAATTTGTTCTTTTATACCAGTAATTTTTTAGCATTAGAGTGTACAACATTGTGCAGTAGATTTCCCCGCATAATAGTCGTGTACCTAGACTTTAACAATAAAAAAATGGCAAAAAAAGTGCGACTATTACGCGAGTAAAAACGATAATTTAGAATATTAAAATGAAAAATATGCCTTCTGAAAAAAAAAAAAAAAAAAAAAAAAAAAGAAACGTTTATTATTTCTGAATCATTGTTAAATTCAATTTAAAAGTTAAAATCCTACTGAAATTCTCAGTTTTGTTTTGCTTGTAACAGATTGAAAATGATTTAACATTTCAATCAAGCATGTAAGATAGGAGCATCGATGACAACGCTTACGGAATTTTCATTGTTGACGTCGATTTCCCATATTTTCGTAAATTAAGAAACATTTCTCTCTTTTTTTTTTTTTTCAGCATATGTATACGTAATACTGAGAGAGAGGGGGGGGAGAAAAATCGAAATTGTTTTCGGCACCCGCACAATTATACTGATCAAAACTTATTTGGATCTTTTAGCACCCTATTAGGTCAAACCTCCACAGTTTTGAAAAACAAGAGCGAAGTGTTAATATGCATAATTTTCTACTTTCTTCCGGCCGCACTCATTAATTATCTCACCTTAGCCAACGACTGGTAAAAGCAGTCATCAGTCATGTGTTTATTTACAAATCCTGCGACCTGTTTCAGTGTTGATTTCAAATTATCGAATCTCCACCTCCTGTTTTCCCCTTCAAACTACAATCAAATGAATAACTGTTTACATTTTTGTTTCTCAGCGTCACTTTCTTTTCCCTACCGACTTGGACTGCTGCTTCTTGTGTATAAAAGGGAAGCCGTGCGTGTGGGAGAGTGTCGCGTGTAGACCCCCAAGTTTCCGTTACCACTCACCACCTGTCGCCTGCACTGCGGCCGCTGCGCAGGTGGTAAGTGCCGTTACACTGACACCCCTTTGGAGCTATTACAGCACCTAAAATTTAAGTTCCCACTATAAAAGTAAAGGTAAATTTATAAATAAAGCGCATTCTTTATTTATTAAATTATTTTTTGAAATTTAAAAAAGTCCAAAGAAATAAAAATTTAACAATGCAAAAAATATAGACAGCTAAAACGAAGCATACATAAATACATAAAAACACATGGGATATATACAGTGAAACCTCCTTGAACGGCCACCTCTAAACAACGACAACATCTGAATACTGTCCACATGTTAATGGAACCAAACTAGAGGTCTGCACTGGCCGACTCATAGAGAAAAAAATTCCGCCCGGGACCGGCCCAGTCCATAGAAAAAATGATATTGGCCCAGTCCATAAAAAAAATGATATTGGCCCGGCCCGATAAAAAAATTAAAAGTTCGGCCCGAGCCCGCCCCGGAAAAAGTTAAAATCTCGGCCCGGAAAAAAAGTTAAAATCTCGTCCCGAGTGAATTTCTACAAAGCATTGATTTTTACGTCGAATTGGTTAAAAATTTGTCTCGTACGAGGAGTTCTAACCAAAAATATTTATCTTAACTTTTTTTTCCCCTGTTTATAATTTTCATTTTTATAGAAGTGCCGCAGACTGCGATATTTATTTTTTTTATTGAATCTCTATTTCTTGTAATGTATATGTTTCAGTTATCAATAATATTGTTAATCCATATTCCATGTATAGAAGTGTTACAAATCTGAAAAATGCTATACAGGCTTCTTCCGTCTTCTAAGACGGAATTGCATAGAAAAGAGAAAAAAAATGCGTTATAGACAAGTTCCCTTGTTAGCAAGTTTAAATGTATTATATATTCTTTTCTTACTTATTAGTATATTAACTTTGCAAGGATCAACACGTTCTTCAGTTTAAAACAGGGTTCCGTCATAGGCAGGCTCCTTTTCACACATTTCACTATATTTTAACATGCGTAGAAATCTACTATTCTTTAAAAATAATAAATTTTAATGTTTAAGTGTAGAATAATGGCGATTCAAAAATGTATGCATTTTTTGCAAAAAATTTTGGGGCTGGACTAATTTAACAGACCTTTAAATGGACCAGGCCACGCTGAGACAAGGATTTTCATACGGACTGGCTCAAAACTAGGACTGAAAATTTTGGGCCGTGAAGAGTAGGAATGAAACGAGGCCCGGCTCTGTACAGAAAAATTAAATTAGGCACGGTCCGGCCCGAGCCTTCAGAAAAAAGTAAGGCCCGTGCAGATCTCTAAACCGAACACATTCCATAACATTAACATTAGAATGAACCTCTAAATAAGGAATTCTGAACAACGGCCGCTCAATAGTCACAAGAAAAAAACTGCAGATTCTAGTACAATTTCATATTTATTTGCAGACCGAAGTGTGAAGCAGATCAAAAAACATTTACTTGATATGTCAACAAAAAGAAAATTAAGACATTAATAAAGGTAGGGAAAATTTAGATAATATTCTTAGAACGGCAGTCATAACTAACATTAAAGCTACTGAGTTTGTATGACCTAGATTTGGCAATTACTGCCACTTTTGATTCCATACAGCAAATGATGAAAGATAGAAAAGAGCAGGAGAAAAGGGCTGAGGAAGAAGAAATGGAAGAGATTTTAGAATCACACAAAATTTCTAGTATTAACTGTTACATGTGAGAATCTTTGAAACAAAAGCTTTCATAATATCCCAGACTCTTATTTTAAATGACTATCTTTTTGTTTTAATACACTTCTGTTACTTTCATTTCAGGATTCTTTGATGTACATGTTTGTGCCCAACCCAGATTTCTGCCCGGTTGATGTTCCTACATTGGGCATGTATGTGCACTTTGCCCAATGTATCTGTATCGCCTTTTCGCGCGTTCTTCTATAATGTTTCTTTCGGAAGGGAAGAAGTGGTTTTTTTCCTCTCCCTCCATTTTCTGTTATTAATTACATTTAACCTAGAAATTTATTAAATCATTTAAAGGAAAGGAAATCTGCTTTTGTGATTCAACCATGCACACTAGTGACTCAAAAGAAAAATAATAAGCAACACATAGTCCAACTTTCTATTTATAACACTATAGATATTTTTCTTGTGAAATATGCAGATGTCTTTACTGAAGAAGTTCAACCAAGGATCGAGGCGGACCCTGCGACATTCTGAGGTAAGAGTTTAAATTCCTTATCTCTTTTTTCTAATTTTGAGAAAATGATATATTAGAATATATAATATTCAAAGAGGTCTCTCCTTTCTATCAGATTATGTGGCGTGATTTGTCGCATTGCTACAGGGGAAAATTAGAAAATTATTTCTACTTTATTCTTTAAGAATAGTATCTTAAAATGTTTGAAATATAGAATTTGATATCATATGAAACTTTAGAAAAATGTTTTATAATAAGTATTTTTGCTATGCCTAAAAAAAAGCGTAAACAACTTAACGATACTATTGAAACATTATTATTTAAAACCTTTTTACTCATATAATTTGAATATTGGCATAATATTTATATGTATATAAGATTGTAGTCTATATATGAAAAATGGGTATCTTAAAGGATACTGTGATAGAAAAAATGAACGCAAGCAATTACAATGTTTGGAAGTTCAGATTAGAGATGTATTTACAGAAGGAGGACCTTTATAGTGCTATCAGTCAGGACCCGCCCGATCCAATGACAGATGATTTCAGAAACAAAAATAGGAAAGCGCGTGCCATTATAAATTTGTTGATCGATGATGATCAGATTACAAATGTGAAGAATTTAGAAAGCGCGCGAGTGTGTTGGCTTGCTTTAAGGGAAGTTCGTGAACGTTCTAATCTAAGTAGTAAACTATTTCTTCTAAGAAAACTTTGTTCCATAAAATTAAACGAAGGTGGTAATATGGTTGATCACCTTACCAAAATTTATGAAACTCGCGATAAGCTAGCCGCTATCGGCGAAAATGTAAGTGATCAACACCTTGCTGCTTTAATGCTCTGCTCTCTCCCCTCCATCTATGACGGTCTCATTACCGCTTTGGAGGCGAGGGATGAGCGTGACCTTAGTGCTATTTTTATTCGCACTAAATTGATAGACGAGCATTCGAAAAGAGTTGAAAATAACCGCGAAAGTGAGAACTGTCACTCCGCATTATAGGTGGTGAAATTCCATAAAAACAAACAAAATAAATTCTGCCGGTACTGCAAAAAGAACTCTCACAACATTGATGATTGTTGGACCTTGAAAAATAAAAATAAAAATAATCCCAAGCAGTATCAACACCCTAATCGTTTTCCCAACCAGTCACAAAAATCGGCTATATGGTAATCGCTCAAGGCAGCGCATATGCGAATACTAACAAAAATAGGAATTTTGAAAAATAAACACCTAATGATAGAAATGTTACATTTTTTGTTGGGGATAATGTAAAAGATCTCTGGGTGATTGATTCAGGGTCTTCAACTCATATTTGTAATAACAAAAACAAGTTTAATGATTTTCACAACAGTGCTTCTAGCGTAACAATCGCAAACGGTCAAGAGTTTTGCTCTGGGGGTTACGGGACTATAAAATTAAATACATTAATGTCGGATAATGCACACAGAACGATAACACTAAAGAATGTATTGTATGTACCCGAAATTGAAACAAATTTAATTTCTATAAAAAGGGCTACTGAAAATGGTTGTAAAGCCATATTTGAAAAACAATCTTGCAAGATAACTCACGAAGGTGTTACGTACCTCGAGGGCTATGTAAAAAATAATTTATATGAATGTAAAATAGAACAAAATATGTCTCACAATGTAAATTCTATAAATGAATGCGAAAATAAAAATTGTCTACACAAGTGGCATAGGAGATTAGGACACAGAAACGTTAATCATATTAAGGAATTAGTGAATAATGATATGGCGTTAGGAATTAAAACTGACAAATGTAAACACGGTGATACATGCGAAACATGCATAATTTCTAAACTCACTAGTGATCCATACCCCAAAGCCGCTAGTTTTCGAGCTACAAAACCCACAGAATTAGTGCACTCCGACTGATGTGGGCCTATGGAAACAGCGACGGTTGGCGGAAAATATTATTTTTTGACTTTTGTAGATGATTTTAGCCGGTTTACTATAACGAACTTACAGAGAACCAAAGATGAAGTTTTCCCTAAATTTAAAGAATATGTTGCAATGACCGCGAATAAATTTGGCAGGAAGGTACGTGCTATCCGTACCGACAACGGAGGGGAATACACAGGGAAGGAAATTGAAAATTATCTAAAAAATGAGGGAATTAACCATCAACTTACTGTTCCGTAATTCCGCATTTCAAAATGGGTTTGCGGAGCGTAAGAACCGTACCTTGATGGAGATGGCTCGCTACCTACTTAAAGACAGTGGTTTATCTAACTCATTCTGGGGCGAAGCCGTCTGCACCGCAACTGACATACAAAATCACCTCCCGACTTCATCCAACGACTGCACTCCCTACGAAAAATGGACTGGTCGCAAACCAGATCTTTCAAATATTAAAACCTTCAGTTGTCGCGCCTTTGCTTATGTGGAAAAGACTCACAGAAGAAAATTGGATAATACAGCCATAGAGGGGATATTCGTAGGTTACGACAATAGGAGTAAGGGCTACAGAATTTGTACGGACGGTAAGAAAATCGTGATAAGTAGAACCATAAAATTTCTGGAGACTAAAAGTAAAAACATAACTGAGGATAGCATATCAAACAAAACCAATTAAATACCTAATTCTGAAAATCCGGTTCCGAAATCACAATTAATCGAGGATAATATTGACAGCGCCGAAGATACAACACAAAATAAAAATGCAAATTGGGATGCAACGCAGAACGTCAAACAGACCGAACAGGGGAGTTCCTCCCGATAGGTTTGCGTTCTTAACAAATAACGTTAAAGTAGAAGATCCGAAAAGTTGGGACGATATAAAAAATATGGAAAACCCGATTGAAAAGGAAAAGTGGATAGAAGCGACTTTAGAAGAAAGGAATTCTCTTTGCGAAAATGATACATGGGAATTAGTCGAAGTCCCACCAGGAACGAAAATGATCGGTTGTAAGTGGGCGTTCAAATCTAAATACAATAGCCAGGGCTTGCTAGAAAAGTTTAAGGCTAGGCTGGTCGCAAAGGGTTTTCCCCAAAAATATGGGGTAGATCATGATGAGACCTTTGCACCAGTCGCGTCTCATACGACAATTAGAAGTTTTTTAGCAATGGCATTGTATAAGGATCTGAACTTAAGACATGTAGATATAAAGACCGCTTTCCTTGACGGGGAATTGCAAGAAAATGTGTATATGCATCAGCCTGAAGGCTATGCAGTTCCGGGAGAGGAGCACAAGGTATGCAGACTCAAAAAGGCCATTTATGGTTTGAAGCAGGCCGCCAAAGCGTGGAACCTGACATTGCATAAATCATTATCTGAATTATGTTTTCACCAAAGTAGGATCGATAAATGTTTATATAAACAAACAACCAATAACACGTCGACTTACGTAATCGTTTATGTAGATGATCTTCTCATAAGTGGGGAAGATGAGAACATTAATAAACTTGTAAACGAATTAAACAAAGAATACCCTGTAACTGACTTAGGTGAAGCAAAATATTATCTAGGGATAAATATAAATCAGCCTGACAAAAATACCATGACGCTTGATTAAATTAATAAAATTAATGATTTGATAATCAAATTCGGTTTAGAAAACTCGAAACCAACTAATATACCAATGGAACCAGGATACGTTAAATTAGCGGATAATGAAAATCTCCTTCCGAATAATACGAATTACAGACAAGCCGTAGGAGCTCTACTATACATTGCTAGGCCAGACTGTGTCTAGGCCAGATATTAGTTCCGCCGTAAATATTTTAAGTCGCAGAAACGAGCGTCCAAGGGCTAAGGATTGGGAAGCTGTTAAGTGAACAATCAGATATTTCAAAACTACAATTGACTTAAAATTAACACACACTAATTTAGAGAAACCTGTCTTAAGGGCATATTCTTATTCAGACTGGGCAAATGATCCTACTGACAGAAAGTCAGTGTCAGGAATCCTACTTATGATTGGAAAAAACCCACTTCTGTGGACATAAAAAAAGCAGGCTTGCATTGCCATGTCTTCAGCTGAGTCAGAGTACGTGGCTGCCGCTTGTGCAGCACAAGAGACAATTTGGATCCTACAACTCCTGAAGGAACTGGACCTCGAACAAGAATTACCTATACAACTGTTTGAGGACGACCAGTCCTCCATTAAACTTGCCGAAAGCGACAAGCATCATCAAAGAACCAAGCATATATCTCTTCGTTATCATTAATTGAGAAACCTTGTCGAGAAAGGGGCAATAACTATGACTTACCTTGAAACTGCAGCAATGACTGCCGATCTGCTGGCGAAACCCCTGCCCAAGCCTAGATTCGTGCTTCACAGAAAAACTATATTAAACTTATAAACTTTTTTTTGTTCCGGCGATTCAGCGGGGGTGTTACATGTGAGAATCTTTGAAACAAAAACTTTCATAATATCCCAAACTCTTATTTTAAATGACTATCTTTTTGTTTTAATTCACTTCTGTTACTTTCATTTCAGCGTTCTTTGATGTACGTGTTTGTGTACGTGTACGTGATGTACGTTCTTTGATGCCCAACCCAGATTTCTGCGGTTGATGTTCCTACATTGGGCATGTATGTGGACTTTGCCCAATGTATCTGTATCGCCTTTTCGCGCGCTCTTCTATAATGTTTCTTTCGGAAGGGAAGAGGTGGGTTTTTTCCTTTCCCTCCATTTTCTGTTATTAATTACATTTAACCTAGAAATTTATTAAATCATAGAAAGGAAGGAAATCTGCTTTTGTGGTTCAACCATGCACACTAGTGACTCAAAAGAAAAATAATAAGCAACACATAGTCCAACTTTCTATTTATAACACTATAGATATTTTTCTTGTGAAATATGCAGATGTCTTTACTGAAGAAGTTCAACCAAGGATCGGGGCGGACCCTGCGACATTCTGAGGTAAGAGAAATTCCTTATCTCTTTTTTCTAATTTGGAGAAAATGATATATTAGAATATATAATATTCAAAGAGGTCTCTCCTTTATATCATTAACACACATACCGAAGATTTGACGAACCTTCGTGAAATAAAAAATTCTACATTAAATAATAATGATGACGAGTTGTACCTATAGCAAAACAACCCATATTGTCATTCCTTTGAAGAAAGATATTTGCAGAAAAAAAAAAAAAAAAAAAAAAAAAAAGTAATTGCAAATCACTGATTTTTTAATGTGTTAAAACAATGAAGATTGATTAAAATGACTGTGTACTTATATTTAAATTTATATAATTTTTATTTTTTTAAAAATGAAACCTCTGAATAACACCCACCTCAGAAGAGCGATCGGTTCCACGGGTAACCGTCATTCAGAGGTTACACTGTATATATATAAACTGTTTATATTAATGAGTAATTTTTTAACTCACATGATTCATTTTTATTGTGCATGACTTGATGGTCTAAATTTTATGGATTTATTTATTGATATATTTCTTTCATACTTTTTCTAATCGAGCAATAGTAGAAATGTGCATTTAAGAGGTGCTTATTATTATTTCTACTTCAGAAATCAACCGTATTTACTAATGATATCGTAATATTGCCCTTGAAAACGAGTTACAAATCATTACTTCCAATTTTATCCATTTTTATTCATGATAGTTCTCCCTTTTAACATTCATTTTGTAGTTATTCTTATTGAATTAATGTATATTCAGTTTTGATATCTTATATTTCGTACAATGAATTTATTAATGCTGACAATGATTCATTTTTTTCTGGTCTTTTTTCATTGGTTAAACTGTTATTGTTACTTAAAGCTTGACAAAATATTTCAAATATTTAGGATTTCCTACATATTTATTGTTATTTATTTATTTATTTTTATGCATTCACCTTCCTGAAAATATTTATCTTTCGCATATTTTAAATGTTATGATTTTTTAATACTTCATTTATAAGTGATTGGATCTAGTTATTATAAAATTCATTAGTGATTAGTTAATTTAAAAATTGTTGATACATGACATTAACAAATACAGTTCCCCCAAACACACTTAACATAGATTCGAAAAACATAGTAAAAAACAGCAGAAATTGAATAACATAAATGGAATGATTTAAATTTGTAGAACTTAGACAGAATCATCGGGTCCCAAATGCCTTAAGTTCCACAAATAAAATGTGTGGTTTCATCATGATATTAGCCATAAATTAACTAAAGAATGTGAATTTGGGACTACCACACTCAGAAAACCGAGAAATATACCATTGAACACCAATTAAGTTCAAAATGAAACAAGATTAAAAAGGATAGAGGACAAATAAAAAAAACAACTTACCAAATTAAAATCCATACTTTCATAGCATTAGGTATAACAAATACACTCATTATGCATTTTATTCTCATTTAAGATAGTATACTATTAGAAATTTATATGATATTGTCCTGAGTAGGGTAAAATTTAAATACAAGTTAATCGTTAACTTTATTAAATATTAATGAATATGAATAAATTTTATATGTATTGATAAATATATAAATATAACTACACCATTATACGTATAAAAGTATCGAATCAACATATGTATATATATACATATATATTAGTAGCAAAGGAAATTACTTTTAGAATAGCCTCATTAAACTCTGACAGTTACACTGTAATAGCGGTTCCAAAGCTGTTACCTGTCGCTATTTAAGCCATCGTGTGGCAAGAATTGTAGTAGAAATTCCTTAGGATGCTCTGCAGAATATTTAGCTACATCTGATAGCTATTCTCACTAATAATATCCGTCAAATTGAACATTTGTAATCCTAATACATGTATACTAACACAGAAAAGGAAGAAGTTTGATTCTTTTGGTGCCTAAGAAAATCTAATTTAGTAATATGTCAATAGTTAAAACTTTTCATATTCTATAATTTTCGTTGCGTTCGTCTAGTCCGTCCGTCTGTCTCTCCGTCTGTCAGCATATAACAGCGAAAAAACTACCTATGGGGTTGAAATTTAATATTATATAATCGTTGGAGAATTTCAAAGACAGGTGTTGCAGAATTTCAATAGTGTGATTTCAAATTTTATGAAAATCGAATCAAAACTTAAAAACGTATAAGTAAAAGCTTTCTTCATTCCATTAAATCCTATCATACGTAATGAATTCAATGATATCCCATGATAGGTAATTCTAGGTTGCCATGGAGATTACGTGATATTTAAGATGGAGTGATATTATTTCCGTATTACTGAATTTAATATATAAAATCGTAATAAATTTTGTATTCATGCATTTTTGCATAAGAGTGCAGCAGCTATTGCACCAAGATCTGAATATTTATCAAGCTAGTATAGTACGAACGCACCACATTTGTCACGTTTGACGTACAATTTCCGACTTATTATGATTAATCATAACGTTGAACAAGCCTCGATCCAAGCGAGATGTCGTGAGCGTCATGTCCTCCCTCTAAACAAAGAATATTTCTATCGGACAATACATTTTTAAATGTAAATATGTATTAAACGTGTTTTCATCCCCCCCCCCCACACACACACACACTTATAAATGCTAGTCGTTCTGATGTCGATCTATAGTGATAGTCACCTGGTATTTTTAAACAGAAATGCGTAAAATTCTTAGACTTTATTGCCAAAGACGACATTTCTATAATTAATGTCGAACACCAAAAATCGCTTAAAATGTGAACTCTGGAATTTTCTGTAAGGTGCTTTACTTTTATATAAGAAAATAGGGAAACTCTGATTTCTTGGTATCTGAATAAAACTATAAATTTTATACATTTACGAATATACACTGCAAACATTTTCTGTAAAATGCTTATTTGCTTTTAAAAGAAAATGGGGAAACTCTGATTTCTTGGTATCTGAATGAAATCTGAAAATTTCATGCATTTATGAATGGAAATAAGTTCACCTTATGTCAGAAACTAACCAATTTGGATTAAAGTTGTAAAAATTGATAATGAAGACCAGGGCCCGACTTAGGCTACGGGGGGCCCCGGGGCAAGAATCATTAAGGGGGGCCCCCTTCTATCTATCTATAGATTTTTTTTTTGCAAATAATGTGCAAGTAGCTACTACTAAGCTTCAAACATATTGTAAATAAGCATAAATTTTGCACCCGGTACTACTCACATCTGTATACAGAGTATCACAAAAAATGGTCACAACTTTAAGAAAAAATGCTAGTATGATAATAGTAGAAAAAAAGATAGATTGGTTGACACGAGTATTTTTTTACAAACTTTGCTTATCTACGTACGTTATAAGATGTCTAAAAGAAAATGCCTCAAATGCGTCATAATGAATGGTTTTAACTTGCCACGTTACGTAGAAAACGTTAATAAAGAATTTCTTTTGAAAACAATAGAATACTAAGTTGTCATAATGGAATTTTAACAATTAGTTTTCTAATGATATAGTTTGTTTTTTGCATGGGTGGCGGGGGTACTGAAAGCAGAGAAGGGTAGGGGGACTGCACTCCCTTCCTAAATGTTTGAAAATATATGAATTTTCGTTACTTTTGGCTAATTTTAATCATTTGGCACCTTTTAATGACAATCTTGATTAGTCTCATGGGGGGCCCCTAAAAAGGGGGGCCCGGGGCAGCTGCCCGCATGCCCCTGCATACGTCGGGTCCTGATGAAGACATGTAAGCCTCCCCCCCCCCCCCCCCCCTCCCTGTCTTTAAGTGGGAAGATGCGCCTCTGACGTTGAACCTCTTTTGGAAAATGATGTTCACTTGGCTGTTTATATTGTGGAAACTGCCTATTATAACGACACTTGATATTGGTAATCTTGTTACCATATAGAAGTAGTCCCTTTATTTGATAAAATAATGAAATTAATTCTGTTATTAAGGCTGTTCTCAACTGCTTTCGTCAACTAGTAGTCCAAGAGCTGTTAAACATTTTATGGAAGGTATTTGAGGCACCCTGAAAATTTGTGCAAGACTTCTTTTGTAATGCCTGAATACAAAATCGAATGTCTGGCTGAAGGATCGTGGCCCAAAACCTGTGCCAGACAAAAAATGGCACTTGACACGTGTCTGGCACAGTTTTTGTGCCGACTAAAGTGTCTGTCATTTACAAAATATTTTTTTCTAAGCATAAATATTATTGTGCCTCAATCTCAGCGTGCCTCAAATACCTTTTTTGGGTAGTCAAAAAATGGCACTTGACACGTGTCTGGCACAGTTTTTGGGCCGACTAAAGTGTCTGTCATTTTCAAAATACTTTTTTCTAAGTATAAATATTATTCTGTTTCAATCTCAGCGTGCCTCAAATACTTTTTTGGGGGTAGTGTCAAAAAATGGCACTTGACACGTATCTGGTACAGGTTTTGGACCACGATCCTTCAGCCAGACATTCGATTTTGTATTCAGGCATTACAAAAGAAGTGCTGCACAAATTTTCAGGGTGCCTCAAATACCTACTCAAAAATGTTCAACAGCTCTCCTACTATAGCGCAAAACGTTTTTACACATTCACTAACTCATTTATAAATGTAAAGGTACAAAATCGGCAGTGCTGACTATAGGGAAGCGATTTGGAATCGAACTGTTTTTTCCATTTTTTGATCAATAGATTACCTATCGAGTTATAAGCGAAATGGGTCACGTGAACGAGGCGTTTTTTTCTCCCTTCCTGACTCTTTTTCTTCTCTCGTCTAGAAATTCTGTTCAAAACGTCCAGTTTGACAGCATTTTCTAAAAGATCTATTGCGTTTATAATAAAACGGAAAGAACAGCTCGATGGCACAGTTTCTGAATAACATTACCTGCTAGTTTTATGCGTTTCAGAACAAAAATCAATTTAAACTTATGTCAGAAAGTTGCCCCTTTGGATTTGAGAACAGCCTTAAAGAAAAAACAAAACTTTATAAAAATGCTCACATTTCTTAATGCTGCTTTCAAATCCAAACTGGTTACTTTTTGGCACATCTTTAAAACTTTACAACATAGTTGAAAAAAGTTTATGAATTATGTTTGTCTGCTGCTACCCTTCATACTTACTTACAGGTTCAAGTCACATATTTTTATATGGCGATTGTGACGAAGGGATTTACTTACTTTAAGGGATATTAGGGATTACTTGCTTATATTACCAATTTAGTCCTATAAAAGTTCAAAGAAATATTTTCTCCTAATCAATGAGTAACTTCGAAGATATAAGTAAATTTAGTTTTGTATATGCTTCTCTTCGTTGATAGATAATCAGGTTTATTCTAAATAATAACACTGCAGGGAAAAAGAATTATGTCTATTGATATATGCATAGAAAAAAAAATCATTTAAAACAAAAAATAATTTTTAAAAAATTGAAAGGAAAAGATTAAATAAAAAAAGTGCAAATGAAAATGGAATTAGAATTTTCTTAAATTAATAAATGCCGTAATGAAGAAATCTCGTAATAACTGAATTAGTTATTACGTTTTTACACATTCACTAACTCATTTATAAATGTGAAGGTACAAAATCGGCAGTGCTGAGTAGGGATGCGATTTGGAATCGAACTGTTTTTTCCATTTTTTGATCAATAGATTACCTATCGAGTTATAAGCGAAATGGGTCACGTGAGAGAGGCGTTTTTTCTCCCTTCCTGACTCGTTTTCTTCTCTCGTCTAGAAATTCTGTTTAAAACGTCAAGTTTGACAGCATTTTCTAAAAGATCTATTGCGTTTACAATAAAACGGAAAGAACAGTTCGATGACATAGTTTCGGAATAACAATACCTGCTAGTTTTATGCGTTTCCGAACAAAAGTCAATTTAAACTTATGTCAGAAAGTTGCCCCTTTGGATTTGAGAACAGCCGTAAAGTATGAGCTCTTTCCTCGAGCTTAGGAGAAGAAACTTACCAAATGCTTTATCTCTCCAATATCCTTTCTTTTGCTAAAAATCTTTTTCTTTTTTTTTTTTTACCGCTTCCGAAAAATTCAACTGTCTGGGTTGTCAGGAAAACGTGTCTATTAATTAATTCCCGTCATGTCTCATTTTAAACGGAGCATCAAAACGGTGACTTTAACCCCTTTGGAAGTGTTTCCCCTTGAAAAAAAAAAGGTTCTGTCTGTTGATCGAAACAACGGTCATGGCCAAGAGCAGTGTGAAAGAAGTCGCGTGGCCCGGGAGTTGACCGTTGTTAGCCCCGGGACATTTTGCGTAAAACAAAACGCGATGAAAAAAGTGTTTTTCGTGATGAACTCCCTGTTTCCTTCCGCCGCCGCGGGGGTTCCTCACCTTTGTCGAGGCCCCATTTGCACGACCCCTGACCCCGATTCCATTAATACTCTTACTTTTAAGATATACGAATTAGCACCGAAAGGTTGTGTTACAGAATGTTTGGGGACGAGCAATTGAAAAACAATTAAGGAAAATTGAGTATTATTATTATTGGTAAGAGAAGACATACGAATGGCCTCACACTTATCAATGCTGCAGTCCTGATTATGATGTTACAAATCACAATGGCTATCAGAAACTGTCAAATGAAACCCGTCAGTTTAAAGCAAAAAAATATTTTATAGAAGCAAGTAATTCATTTTAATATAATTTTGATGTATTTCTTTTCATCCTTGAACCTGAACATCTGGTTTCTACTAAACGTGCAAGAACTGTCAAACATATTCTAGTTAGTTTTGTGTTATTAAATCAGTTATAAAATTTTCAACAACTGACAAGGACGACCAAAAAACAGGTCCACACAGATTTTGATAATTTTAAAGTATGTTTTAGGGGCCATACCTCTAACTATTCTGATGAAAGGTTTTCTTCAAATGGGCTTAGTTTTTGAGAAATTGGGTGATAAAACAAACGTTTTAATCATTAGCTTTAGTTTCTCTTCGTGAACTTCTTTGTGCCAATATATCGTGCTCTCGCTCGGCCGAGGAGGTGAGGGTTCGATGCTATCTTGTGACTTTTTCTTTTTTAATTAATTTTATATTTTGTTTACATTTTGTTGTGTCATTCTATAATTTTTTATCATGTTTTAATCAGAATTATTAATAGTGTCGTGCCTATGCTGAAAAAACAATTTCAGCTTTATCTTGAAATTAGAAAAGCGAGGTGAAATATTGATAGATATTTTAGGGAATTTTCTGCCATCTCAAAAATTCATAGCTCCCTTTTGGGTAACTGACAAACACGGTTGCTAATTTACAAAATTTGGTTACTCTGTTAAATCGATTTTTAGACAGTGATAATATGCAAAGAAAAATTACAAAGCAATTACATGTTTTAAAGGTAAATAAAAAGCATTTATTAACTACTCTCCTTATTTTTCAAAATTTTTTGGACTTCAATTTTAAATGACTAGAATAGTTTTGGGTCGTTAAAAACAACTTTATATTTGTCAGAGGAAATTAGGAGGACAAGCCTGTAAAACAGCTTTTTCCGTTAGTGTCGTGCATATGCTGAAAGACCAATTGCAGTTTTATCTTGAAGTTAGAAAAGGAGGGTGAGATATTGTTGGATATTTTAGCGTAATTTTCTATTATCATATGAAAACATGAAAACAATTAAAATGCTTCATTAAAACACATTACTACATAGGTGGGATAAAAAATATAAAAATGTTTTTATCACTTATATATAAATTTATAAATTTTATCACACCTATGTAGTAATGTGTTTTAATGAAGCATTTTAATTGTTTTCATGTTTTTATATAATAAACAAAGGTGAATCTGGCGATCAAAAATGGACTATTTCATTAAGTCAATTTATTAATTTTCTATTATTTCCAAAAATTCATAGCTCACATTTGGGTAACTGCAAAACATGGTTGCTAATTTACAAAATTTGGTTACTCTACTAAATCGATTTTCAGATAGTGATAATATGCAAAAAAATTACAAAGCAATTACATGGCTTAAAGGTAAATAAAAAGTATTTATTAACTACGTTCCTTATTTTTCAATATTTGTTGTTTTCAATTTTAAATCACTAGAATAGTTTTGGCTCGCTAAAAAGGACTTTGTAGAACATGTCTTAACTGCAGTTGAAATTTGGTTACTCTGTTAAACCGATTTTTAGATAGTGATAATATGCAAAAAAATATTACAAAGCAATTACGCCTTTTAAAAGTAAATAAAAAAGCATTTATTAATGTTCCTTATTTTTCAATATTTGTTGGACTTCAAAAAAAGATTTTATAGATCATGTTTTTACTGCACAGGAAATTTGGTTACTCTGTTAAATCAATTTTTAGACAGTCAGATATGCAAAGAAAAATTACAAAGAAATTACATGTTTTAAAGGTAAATAAAAAGCATTTATTAACTACGCTCCTTATTTTTCAATATTTTTTGGATTTCAATTATAAATGACTAGAATAGTTTTGGATCGTTAAAAACAACTACCGTATTTTATGGAAGAAGCGCCGCGGCGTTTACGAATTTAAAAGTTAATTTTTTTTCCAAGTGCGGCGTTTATGCCAAGTGCGGCGTTTACGATTTTTTTAAAAATACCAACTGTGTTTCCTTAATTTAAAAAATCATAAAAATATTTAATATCGGATTTAAATATTTTAAATAAAACTTCAGACATCTTAAGATATTAAAAATGAGGCATCCTACACTGCTCAGAAAAATTTTATTT